>JAQQPU010019900.1:0-15981 GCA_029168905.1 Artemia sp. Kazakhstan ARC1039
GTTCCTTTCTTAATACTCCTCTTAAAGCCATTTTACAAGTTGAAGTACTCGTCCTTTTCACCACAACTTTACTTTACAACTTTTTGAATACCCCAACATCAAGCAATACTTTTCAAAAGGCTTTTTTATATGTTTCAGAACAAGTTTCTTTCTTAATGTGCTTCCTAAACCAATTTTAAAAGTTGAAGTACTCATCCTTTTCAACACGACTTTACTTTACAACTTTTTGAATACCCCAACACCATGCAATACTTTCAAAGGCTTTTTTATATCTTTTCAGAACAAGTTCTTTACGTAATGTCCTTCCTAAACCAATTTTACAAGTTGAAGTACTCATCTTTTTCACCCACAACTTTACTTTACGACTATTTGCATACTCCAACATCAAGCAGTACTTTTCAAAAGGCTTTATTATATCTTTTCATAACAAGTTCTTTTCTTAATGTCCTTTCCTAAACCGATTTTACAACTTGAAGTACTCATCCTTTTCACCCACAACTTTACTTTACGACTTTTTGCATACTCTAACATCAAGCAATACTTTTCAAAAGGCTTTATTATATCTTTTCAGAACAAGTTCTTTTCTTAATATCTCTCCTAAACCAATTTTACAAGTTGAAGTACTTATCTTTTTCACCCTAAACTTTACTTTAAGGCTTTTGAATACCCCAACATCAAGCAATACTTTTCATAAGGCTTTATTATATCTTTTCAGAACAAGTTCTTTACGTAATGTTCCTCCTAAACCAATTTTACAAGTTGAAGTACTCATCTTTTTCACCCACAACTTTACTTTACGACATTTTGCACACCCCAACATCAAGCAATACTTTTCAAAAGGCTTTATTATATCTTTTCAGAACAAGTTCTTTACTTAATGTCCTTCCTAAACCAATTTTACAAGTTGGAGTACTCATCTTTTTCACCCAAAACTTTACTTTACGACTTTTTGCACACCCCAACATCAAGCAATACTTTTCAAAAGGCTTTATTATATCTTTTCAGAACAAGTTCTTTACCTAATGTCCTTCTTAAACCCATTTTACAAGTTGAAGTACTCATCCTTTTCACCCACAACTTTACTTTACAACTTTTTGAATGCCCCAACATCAAGCAATACTTTTCAAAAGGCTTTTTTATATCTTTTCAGAACAAGTTCTTTTTTTAATGTCCTTTACTAAACCAATTTTACAATTTGAAGTACTCATCCTTTTCACCCACAACTTTACTTTACGACTTTTTGCATACTCCGAAATCAAGCAATACTTTTCAAAAGGCTTTATTATATCTTTTCAGAACAAGTTCTTTTCTTAATGTCCTTTCCTAAACCAAATTTACAAGTTGAAGTACTTATCTTTTTCAACCCACAACTTTACTTTGAGGCTTTTTGAATACCCCAAAATCAAGCAATACTTTTGAAAAGGCTTTATTATATCTTTTCGGAACAAGTTCTTTACGTAATGTCCCTCCTAAACCAATTTTACAAGTTGAAGTAGTCATCTTTTTCACCCAAAACTTTACTTTACGACTTTTTGCAAACCTCAACATCAAGCAATACTTTTCAAAAGGCTTTATTATATCTTTTCAGAACTTGTTCTTTACGTAATGTCCTTCCTAAACCAATTTTACAAGTTGAAGTACTCATCTTTTTCACCCACAACTTTACTTTACGACTTTTTGCACACCCCAACATCAAGCAATACTTTTGAAAAGGCTTTATTATATCTTTTCAGAACAAGTTCTTTTCTTCATATCCTTCCTAAACCAATTTTACAAATTCTAAGTTTTTCCGTAGTGAATAGAAAAACCTATACCATAATTGTGAATATTTTCCCGGAAGATAAAAACTTCTACTTCAATTTTAAATTTTCTCAACGAAGTGAAGAAAAGTTCAAGTTCTATTCTGAATTTTCTCACTGAAAAAGAAATTAGTTATTGATCAATTCTATTTTTCCAAAATAATTTAAAAATTTTCCACTTCACTTCAGATCTTTCTCAAAGAGATGAAAAAATTTAAAATAATGTCCCAAATTTTTCATAGCAGATAGAAAAATTCAAGTGCTCTTCTGAATTTTACCAAAGAACACAATTCAATTCTAATTTCTCCAGAGAAAATAGAAATCATCCACTTCAGTTCTTGTTTCCCCAAAGACATAAAAAATTAAAGTTCCATTCTAAATTCTCCCGTAGAAGATAGAAAAAGTTATACCTTAAATGCGAATCTTAAAGATAAAAAAATCCAATTTAATTCTAAATTCTCTCAATGAAAAAGAAATAAGTTACTGTTCAATTCTATTTTTCCAAATAATATAAAAATTTTCCACTTCAGTTCAGATTTTTCTGAAATCTGTCACGGGAAATAATGTCACGGGAAATTGACCATTTAAACAATTAAAATCTACTATGGGGAACTTTGAACCCTCCCTACCATTAACTGCCAATTCATCCTACTTTTTCTTAGATGCATCTATTTGAAGAGGTCTGTAGGCACCAATTAAAAATGCATACTTGAAACACTGTTGCCTCGTATCGAAACAGATTCGTTGTATCTGCCTACATCCCTCTAAATCTGAATGATATTTCAAAACTAAACCCCTCTCCCCATGCCCACTTCTTAAAATAAAATCCTTTTTAAATCTACAAATATTAATGTTTAAACTTTCAATAAATAAAACCACGGACCCGCTACCCCCCTCGTCATAGTTTTCCCATTTACTTTGAATGCTATTAACCCAATCTAGAAAAACCTCCTCATAATTTGATAAATGCGGGCGAATTGCCAACATCTCTGTGTGCAAGTATTTCAAATACAGCTTGCTCACATTTTCATTTAAAAAAAATATTTTTAGTGCTATTGATGCTTTTAAACTGACCCCCACCCCACCACATCCCCATCTGTTGTTCAAGAAGGGCTCGAATATTGTTAGCATATAAATTTGTAATAGCCAGGGGATCTGTTATTATATCCCCTGACATCAAAGAGCTAAAGGGGTCACTGAATTTGGTGCTGTATACCTTTGTATGGTGCAAGGCAGAGTTGGAGAGAAAAAATCTGGAAGTAGGGGTACTTGTGATGATGTTTTATCATTATTAGTACTAGCTATATCATTAACCAGAATGATGGGGGTGACATAGAATTGTCAATAGCACCACCCCCAGTCTGTTCAATTGCATTAGTTGTTCATGGCATGAAATCCTCTAAGCTAGTTAGTATATCTTCCTGGGTGTTTGGGGATAGCTGACCAAGTCAGCCTATATTGTCCTGTGACGGAATTTCTTAATGAGGACCCGGTTCAGATGTACTAGTACTACTAACATCACCTAAATGCTCTCTCATAAATCTTTCTGTCCATTCCGGATCCTTCACCATGTCAATGTCACAAGTTAGATCGTCTAGGCTGGCCATGTCCCCAAAACAATCATTTAGAAAACCCCTATGCCACTCCATATTATCAAGAACTAGTGTAGGCTCATCTCTAAACTCCATTGGTGGTGCGAGGATTGGTTCAGGCCCACTAAAAATGAATGCTTCATGACCTGATGGAGATGGCGCTGCTAATTCATTAATCTATAGAAAAAAGGGTTTATTTTCTATATGAAATAACCATTACTTTATAAAGTTAAAAAACTATGTTCATTTTTCACCCCACCCTGAAAACTTAATTTCCCCCTCCTAGCTTTATTTTAAGTAAATACTTGCCCGCACCCCATCCCCAGAAAGTTCAGATTGAAGCAATAGTCTATTTCTCCTGAAGCATTTCTAGTCGTATGTTTACCAGGATATTAAATAAGTACCATTTTTTACACGTCCCTCAGAACTTGATTTCCCCCTCCTAGCATTATTTTAACAAAATACTTGCCTCCACCCCCCTCCCCAGAAAGTTCAGAAAGAAGTAATAGTCTATTTCTTCTGAAGTATTTCTAGTCGTATGTTTACCGTGATATTAAATAAGTACCTTTTTTTACATCTCCCCCAAAACTTAATTTACCCCCTCCTAGCATTATTTTAACTAAATACTTGCCTCAACCCCCCTCCCCAGAAATTTCAGAAAGAAGCAATAGTCTATTTCTCCTGAAGCATTTCTAGTCGTATGTTTACCGGGATATTGAATAAGTACCAGTTTTTACACCTCCCTCAAAACTTAATTTCGCCCTCCTAGCATTATTTTAACTAAATACTTGCCCCCTCACTTCATATAAAGTAGCCAAAATAGAACTTATTTAATTTTTTTTTAATTACACTGAAAAAAAATTGAACGCCTGAAAAGCCCCCCGATAAATATTGGCTAGTTTCGTGTGGCATAGAAAATGCAATGTTTTGACTAATAGCAAAAGAGTGGTTTCTTTGACAAGCAAAAAAAAAGTACATTATATTTAGGTATCTCTGAGGGGGGCATAGAAATTTAAAACAATGGTTGGGGTGGGGAATTAACATTTTAATATCTCTGACACACACATTTATAATATAGAAAAATGGTGAGAAGAAGAGGCTAAAAAAAAAGTTGGAAAGAAATAGGTATATATTTCTATAAGCAGGTAGAACGTAGAAGGTAAAAATGCTTAAAGTTCCAAATTCAGACTGCACTTGTGTGCCTGAAGGCCCTGGCAAAGCATAAAGGGGGCAACCTCACGATCTTGAGTAGACGGGGCTGAGGCATTATGAGAAGCCATCCACTCTCTTTTCAATTTTTTACCAGGTCGCATAGAGGTTTGCGCAGAGCTGGCACTGGCGTGAGAGGCTCTGGGCATTAAAAGTTGAGTGGTCAATGGGTGGTCCAGAGCATGTGTAATGGAACCGGCATATCTTATGATGGAAGGCCTTGCAGCTTGCATCGGTGTGGCATCGTTCCATCTTGCTCTCTTTTCAGGGGGAGAGTAATTGTCGGAATCCTCCTTAAAAAAGAAGAAAAAATTAGTATGAAATAATGATCCCTCTTTTACAGAAGAAAAATTAGTACTCCCTGCCCCATAACCAGAATTTTGTCTAGAAAGTATTTATCGCAAAGAAGCCTCTCCCCTCTTTTCAGCAAAGCAAAAAGTAAAAATTTGCAAGAAATATACTAGGCTTAGAAATCAAACGTTTTATTGCACGACTTGTGAAAAAATAAATCTTGACAAACAGTAGTTTGTAGTCTTAGGATAGAAATCAGTGTTTCTATTTTTTACCATTTAGAAAAAAAATTTAAATGTTCCACTCTATAGGCTTTAAATAAGATAAAAAAGATTGTTAACACACAGCTTACAGGGCTAAAATTCACGATCATAGGTAAAAATGCTATTCAATTTACGCATAATAAAGCAATGTATCTTTTTTCTTAAACCCCCCCCCCCTTACTTTTCATGCGAAGAAACAGTTTGTTTTCACCTTACAACGAAGATGTTAGAATTGATACATTGCCCCTTCCCCGCCTCCCCCATATAAACACTGAGTACTCAAAATGGCTAACAAATACTATATGAAACTAACACCCATCCCCCTCTTTGCATTTCAAAGGATTTGCTCTCGCTAATTTGACCAAAAAATATCTCTTTTTCAAACTGTCAAGAATAACGCAAAAGCATATGGCACTAATCATTTCCATAACACGCGTGTGAAGTTTGTTTTATGAATATCACCCTCTTGTAAGAAGATTAAACACACATGGTTTTATCTAGACTGCAAAGAAAACACATTTTAAATGCATGATTGGTAAAACGAATTTTTTTTGGCGAAAGAATTATCTCTAATGAATGAATTAAACTCGTAAACAGAGGGGGGAGGGAAGATGGGGTTTACGTAATGGAAAAAAGATTGTATTTTACGCTTTCTATCGAGTATAAACATCATATAGTAGAGTTTGTATTGTGTGGGGGAGGGGGTATGCCCTGAATTTGAATTTACTGGAGGGGTGACTATGTAAAATGATTTTATTTGGAAATAAATTAAGAAAATTTACTAAACTGAACTCACATTATAAATCACTGTAGCCAAAGCCTCCAAGTCAATAATATCAAATGCTTTATCCATGGTGTCTTAGAACATTATGAAAATTTAATCGTAACGCATGAGCATTATATACAAAATCTCAAGGGCGAATGAAAATCACTCCTTTTATTCGAATCCAATTACCAATCAAGTTATCGTATATAGAGTAACCTCCGCTCTCTCTGATTGGCCCTAAAAAATGAGTGTTGCCTCAAAACAGTCTGCTTGCGTTATATAATCTCAATTATACTCTCAAAACGTGTTTGACCACTTTATAGGTAAATTTTTGATCGCTTTTTAAAATGTGCACGTGAAACTGTACTGTATATTCTCGTGCAATTCCATGTATATTTCATTTCAATAGCAAAAACCAGTCTGCTTGCGTTATATCATCTCAATTATACTCTCAAAACGTGTTTGACCACTTTATAAGTCTATAATATAAAAGGATTGCTCGCTTTTTAAAATATGCACATCAAACTACACTGTATATTCTTGTTTAATTCCATGTGCTATTGATATCAATAGCAATCACCAGTCTGCTTGTCTTATACAATCTCAACCATAGTTCCAAAACGTGTTTTTTCACTTTATAGGTAAAGGTTTGCTCGCTTTTTACAATGTGCACGTGAAATTGTAGTGTATATTCTTGTGCAATTCTATGTGTAATTGAAATTGCGTACACCCTTACTACTTACAGTTACAAATTCCTTATTGCCCAAGCTCTGCTGAAAGGTAAATCTAATTCTCAATGAGATTCAGATGCCGTATTTTGTCGTGGATCATTAATGGAAAAGTTACCGATCGAATCCCAATGCTTTCGCCGCTATTGCAGACCCATGACCTAGTTGTGATTCAGGAGCATTTTCTGTCGGAAGACCGCCAAAATAGTGTTACCACTATTCTTTAATTTTAATCTCCTGTTTTGTAGTGTAATTGTGAGACCGAGAGGCAGACCATCTAGTGGTCTTGCTATCCTTTCCCGGTTCCCTTGCAAGCTATTAGCAGAGACTGATTACTTTACTGCCGCTAAACTTAAAAATCATGTATTAATTAATGTTTACCTGGCTACAAATTACAACAACGAACAGTCTGATTAACGGTTTGCGTCTGCCTGCAAGCTTCTAGGCAGGTTTCTAAAAAAAGTTGCCTCTAAACCTGTTATCATCAGCGGAGATTTAATGTGGAAATAACTAACACAATGTCCTCCCGATCATAAGTCTTTTGGGGCTTCGTTCTTCCCGACTATTGTATATGGCCTAAGAGTGAAATCTTTTCATACATTGGACTGCTTTCCTCAACTTCAAACTTAGACAATGTAGTTGCTTCGTTGGGCAGTCACGAGGTAAAAATTTTAAAAGATGGATTCTATTCTGACCACCTTCTTATCTCTACTTGCTTTTACTCCATCCCGCCTATGGCTCAAAATGAAGAATAAAATTGGTTTTCTTACCGAGATTAGGAAAATGTGTCAAGTGAGTCTTTCAGTAAAGTCTTTGACGAGATGCTGAGCAAGATTAAAGTACCTTTCAATCTTTTATGCGATCGTGATGTGCTGCCACAAAGTGAAAATAACATCTCAATTGATCTTACTTCCTACTTGACACAAATAAATCACTCGCTGAAATGTGCTGAGATAAGCGCCGTTCCTCTTCGACGTGTTCATAAAAAGTATCCGCTAAAAGATTGGTAAAAAAAAGCGATCTAGTGAATGCGTGTAATTCGGCCAAGCTATTGCTTTCTGTTTGGAACGACTGTTGCTGTCCAAGAAATGGCTTAGTAAATAACTTGAGGCTCCGTACAAAATGGAAATTTAACAAAGAACTTAAAAAACATAAGTTAACGCTGATCCAGAAAAATTGAATCCCTATTGCTGAAAGCCCCTCCCAACTCTGGAAATATAGCAAGCCTACCAAACCCCAGAGTTCTAGTGTGCCTAAACAGAAGTGGGTTTAATTTGTCGCGAGGGAGATCAGTACTCCCAACCAAAGCACGGAGAAGTTTTTCGAAAAACAGTTTGACCTTCTTCTTTCAAATAAGACGAAATCTTTCCTTTTAGGTCGCCAAGTGCTGTTCAATCTTTGATTCCAAAATTAAAAAAAAAATCTTCCTCTGGTAATGTTTCTATTTCAAATAGGCACCTGGAACTTACAGGTTCTTTAATCAAGCAACAGTTAGCACTACTGTTTCAGATTATCCTTGTCTATGGCGTAGTTCCTTTGTAATTTTGTGTTGGACAAATAACTCCCATCTTTAAAAAAGGCAAAAAAGACACTTCTCTGTATAGTTCTTATCGCCCTATCACCGTTTCGTGTACTACTTTCAAGCTCTTTGAGTTATATTTGACAAAAGACATTGAAGAAAATTGTTCGGCCCCTCCTCGTCAGTTTGAGTACCAGCGAGGCTTAGGTAGACAGCCCGCTCTCTTTCTGCTTATAAATGTGATATTGTCAAACGGCTGTTTGTGTATTATCAAAGGAATGGCTCTAATAGAATAACTTTCTAATTCTATAGTTACCATTTGACTCTCCACTGATAGGCAAAATATCAACGCTCTACCTGTAAGCTGAAGTATGAACTCAGTTTTACATCCATTCAAGATTATTAAGTTTGTTTGATTATTAAGTTGTCAAACGGCTGTTTGTGCATTATCAAAGGAACACCTCTAATAGAATAACTTTCTAATTCTATAGTTACGATTTGACTCTCCACTGATAGGGGAAATATCAACAATCTACCATTGAGCTGAAGTATGAACTCAGTTTTACATCCATTCAACATTATTAAGCTTTTCAAAAACGATTTTTCTTTAATGTGACCTTGTTTGACTGGTTTGCTGGCATGCTGACTAAAAGCCTAAGGAATATTGCCAATTGAAGTTAAATTACAGCTGCATCTTTTTTTGGAAAAGTGGGGGGTTTAATATTGCCCCCCTTGCGTGTAAGTCTTCGTTTTATGTTTTTCTAAGCTAGATTTTCTCCTGAGCAGCTATTATAGCAAAATTAATCAACAATGGCGGTAACCCAATCATCGTTTGAAAAAGCAATTAAGGACTTGAAGGAACGCCTGATCTGTATTTCTAATGATCAATCTTCGATCAAAGCCCACCAGGCTGGAGTGTCTTCCAAGCTCGATACAGTTATGTCCGACATACAGTCACTCAGGCAAAGCTTAGCAGATAAAGATGCTGAAATAGTTGAACTACGATCTTCTATTGAAAGCCATCTAGCTGAGCGTGTGAAACTCGAAAAAAGGTTGCTTGATCTAGAAGTTAAAGATCGTCAGCTGAATTTAATTATTCACGGCCTGCCAAAAGAGAAATCAGGCCAATCTCTTACCGAAAATATTGAAACTTTATTCAAAGAGAAATTAAAGATTGAAAAAGACATTCCTCTTAAAAAAGTGTACCGCATAAAGAGTGTTAGCCCCATTACAGTTAGAAACAACAAACAAGCTGGAGTATCACCTGTTCTTATTTCTTGTGCGAACAATTTGGACTTGCAAATGTTATTGGGCAATGTAGGCAAACTTAAAGGAAGCGGTATGAGAATATGTACTGATTTGCCTCCTTCACTAAATGCCCTACGTAATGAGCTTTTGGCCAAGGCACGTGATCTTAAAGCTCAGCAAATATCCAAGTTCACGCGAGTGAAACAATCTGGGGCCAGACTATTGCTGCAAACTAGAAACGATATTACTGGCCCATGGGTAACACATGACGAATGCTAATATTAGTTGTATATATATCTATATAATGATTTGTCAGATTGATTCTGTTTTTGTTTTTTATTATTCAGTATATAGTCTATGCTGCTTAGGAATGTGAAGATCGATAAGTAAAGTGTCCTACTTAAAAAAAAGTGTATTTATCTCGTTCTCTATGTTCTTCTTTATTTTTGTTTCATTTCTTTTTGCTCTTTTCGTTCCTATGTGCTTTCCTTTTTTCCGTATTTTTCACTTATTTCCAAATCCCTGCTCATCTATCTCTGAGCTCCTAGGCCTAATTCCATTAAAATTGGTTCAGTTTTCTTGCCGTATATCTTTTGTTGCAGAAATCCTACAGGAACGTACTGCCGTTGACTTTTTTCCACTGTGTCGCCCCAGCCCACCGCCAAGTGGAGAATATGGGTGAGTTATTTTTTCTTCTAATTTGAATAGTGGTGGCTGTGGTGGAACTCGCGATAGGTTGAGTGAGTTGGAGGAGAGACCCTTGAATTTATCACAGATTCTTTCATGCATTGATAGAGAGGATGAAAACACTTATGATTATTTTATTAATAATTTACCCATGAACAAATACCTTTCTCTAGGAATGATTATGAGTAAACCAACAAAGAAGTGTCTGAGAACAGCATTTCTAAATTGTTGTGGAATTATGAGTAGTTTAAAAAATATTTCACTATTGCTTCCCGACCATAAGATTGATGTTTTTGGTGCATGTGAAACATTTTTAAATGAGCAATCTTCTGAGCTAGCTCATATAAATGGGTATAAGTCGTTATTTAAACATAGAATAGGTAGACAGAGAGGAGGGTTGGCTTTTTTTGTAAATGATAGTATACCTGTAAGAGAAGTCAATGATTATGATTACCTTTATGAAGAAATGGCATTTGAATTTTTTGCTAATTAGCTAGATTTAAGTCCTTCGAAAGTATTATGTTGCGTCCTATATAGGCCGCCGAGTTCGGCTGCTAAACAATTTGTAGAAAAGTTCGATGAACTTAGCTCGCTGATGACCCAAAGAAAGTGTAAGTTAATGATGTTGGGTGATTTTAATATTGATATTAGTAATGTACATAGGGATGTGAATTCAATGCTTTTGAATAATGTTGCCGTTGACTTTGTAACGATTTGTATGTCCGCGGGTTTGCTTCCAACATGCCGGATCCCGACGAGAATCACGGAGTCGTCAGCGTCGTTAATTGACAATATTTTCACAAATTTAGAGACAGTGGGCTGTAAAGTTATAGTTGATGATACTTCTGACTATTTTACGATCCTGTGCGACCTTGAAACGGGTCCCTCCCCTAAACCCTCTTCATTGAGGTCAAGAAGACTGGACGCTGCTTCGATTGATAAACTGAAAAGTTTACTGTCCCAAGTCGACCGGTCTCCCTGCTTAGAATGTGACGACGTGGACAAAGCTACAGAATACTTCATCAATCAGTTTGAAATAGTACTTAATAAGACATGTCCTTTATCAAGCAGGCAAGCTAGGCGTTATATTAAACCAAAGAAACCATGGATTACAGCTGCTGTTCTGTCCTCTATACATACCAAAAATAACCTCTTCAGGAAATTCATGGCAGATCCTACACATGAAAATCAGGCCAAATTTCGGCAGTACAGAAATTGTCTGACAAAATTACTGCGACAAGCGAAGCAGTCATACTATCTTCAGGAATTTCAAAATGCTGAAGGGTCCCCAAAAAAGACTTGGTTGATTATTAATGAATGCCTTGGGAAAAAGAAAATGAAAAACCTTCCGGAAGAGATATTATCACCAAAAGACAAGAAAATTGTTAAAGGAAAGCGAAATGTTGTTGGTGTCCTAAATGAGCACTTCGCAAATATTGGTCACGTAACATCACTTGAGGCACCAACTCGAAGTTTACCCGATTCAGCATATTCTGCTTACATGCCGCCTCCATCGGATTGCTCTCTTTTCCTAACGCCGGTCTCAGCAGATGAATTACTGCAAGTTATATACCAACTGAAGAATGGGTCGTCGGAAGGTACGGATGGCTCGTCGACAAGCCTATTAAAACGGATAATGCCTGATGTTACAGAATTTTTAGTTCATGTTATCAACTTATGTTTTTCAAGTGGACGTTTCCCAGCTTGCTGGGAAACGATACTATTTGTCATACAGTTCGATAGTTCAATACTGTTTGTCATACAATTTTGCTTCGTAAACTGGAAAATTATGGTATACGTGGACCTACAAATTCTCTGATTGACTCATATTTAACTGGGCGCAGTCAGTTTGTGGATGGTGGAAATGCTACCTCTTCACTACTTGGTATTACTGGTCAAGTCGGCGTTCCTCAAGGATCCATACTTGGACCTCTACTCTTTCTTATTTATGTTAACGACATCAACAGGGCGCTGGATGATCTCGGGCTAAATGACCTATTCGCTGATGATACAGCCTGCACAGTGAGCGGTACTGATGAAAGATCGCTTAAGAAGAATTTGTTGGCAGCTTTCGAGAGGATAGAAACTTGGTTTAGTGCAAATAAATTATCTGTTAATATGCCAAAAACCAAGTTCATGATTTTCTCTCGTACTGACCAGTCATTACCTGAACTTAGTAGACTACCCATTGATAAATATACTTATTTGGAGCGTGTATCTACTATGAGATATTTAGGAGTGCTAGTTGATCAGAATATGAGCTGGAAGGAACACATTGCTAAATTGCGGATGAAGTTGGGAAGGAATGTTGGAATATTACGGCATTTGAAATTTATTCTACCTTTTCATGCGATGAGATCGGTATATTTTGCCCTAGTTCATTCTTATCTGAGTTATTGTCCCCTGATTTTTCTGAATACATTTAAAACTCATATAAAACCACTTCAAAGGCAGCAAAATAAAGCACTGCGTATTCTGAAAACTTTCATTCCCTCCCCAATATCCCTACCATCAAAATCACCAAATAAAAGTATATTTTCTTTCCTTAATATATTACCAGTGGAATTATTATTATCTTTTCATGGATTGATGTTTTGTGTTAAGTATTTTGCTCAAATTCTACCGAAAATTTTCTATGCTATGGATCTATTTAACCAATGTGAGCACGATTATGGAACGAGGGGATCTTTTATGTATGTTGAACCCCGAGCTTGCGCTGAGAGATCGAGGTTCTCACTCAGGCACTGCATAACCAAACTTTGGAATGTGCATGGGTCGGGTCTTAATATTAGTCTTTCTGTTGGTACACTGCGGGGTCATTTAAAAAATCTTTTACTAACCCTTTGATCATTTTATTTAATTTCATTTTTTTTTTTTTTTTTTTAAATTCAGTTATGGTCTTCCTGCTGGCACATTCTATTGGTAGGGTTTCCCCACGGCTTCACTTCACTGTGTTTGGTGTTTTGTTTTAGTTTGTTCTCCATTTGGCGGCTGGCTTGGGGTGATGCTTGGTAAGTCTTACATTTTTCTTTCTTTTTTATCTATTTACAAAAGTGTGATTATGTACAAATGCAGTTATATATTATGTTGTTTTTTTTTTTTATTTGTTATTGGTTGCCTGGTAATAGGAGCTAGACTCTCAGCCGGGCATACCCATATTGTAGTTGTATTTAGTTTATAAATAAAAAAGAACCTGAACCTGTCGGATGTTAAAATAAATCTGAACAATTTGAAAAATTCATAGCTGTAATTGAATTAAATGCTCCCCTATTAAATATCTAATTTTCAAATAGTGGTATTAACAAAAATTAAAATAACATAGTTTATTATGTTGTTGGTGCATAAGAAATAATTCTCAACTTCTTTGTTTTTGTTTTTTTACAAAACCCAGCTATCAATTTACGTTTGAACATATGAAATATATACTAAACTTATAATTATAAAAGTTTAATAAACTTATTATTGAAAATTTCATATGTAAAACATATTAAACTTATAATTACTGTGTAATTACCATAAGAAATCTCGTAAAAGCATGATACAACCCCTTAATAACCTGACTAGACACCTATTTATACGTAAATTTTCTATAGAAAATTCTCCAAAAGGAGTGTTTCAAAGGGAAGTAAAGAGTTACAGTATGCCAAAGACAAGCATAAACAAAGTCAAATAATAATTCAAGTGTAAAGCAACCATAATTCATAGTTAATAAATAAACAAAAACAAACATATATTACAATAAATAACCTAATCAACATTATAAGGAATAAAAAATACCACAAGCGGATGTTTGGGTAACTCCCCTATCGAACAGTTCCTGGTAACAAACTGTAAGTAAGGAACTACTTGACTCAATAGTAACCAAAACTTTAAAAAGAATTTTATAACAATAGATGCATTAAAAGAATTTAATTTTTATGCTGATTCAAATATATAAAATTAATTAAGCTTAATGTTAGCTACAAAAAGCAATGAGGCCGAGAAAATTTCCCTACTATTCGAAAAGGGGGAAATACCTCTAAAACATCAAGTGTTCCAAATTAAAATCACACCATCAGATTTAACATATCAAACGACCCTTCTAAAAATTTTTCCAGCTTCAATCTACAACAATGTAGAATTTTGTATTTTTGCGAAAAGAAATATCAAAGATGCGTGTTTACTATTTTTTCCCAAGGGTGAGCTTATTCAACCAATAGTCTTAGAGGATCAAAGTTGAAATCGTTCGAAGAGAAATCAAAATACTAGCATCCATTCAAGTAACTAAAAATATTAGATGGTAACTAACCCCCCTCCCACGCCCCGTAATTCATGAAGACACCCAACTAAAAAATTTTCATAGCCATTTGGTTTAACATAATTAACCAATGCCTTCAGGAAATAGTTCAATTACTATGCCTTCAGGAAAAAAGTTTTCCCCATAATCCCTGAGGGAAGGGCTGTAAGTTACACAATTTCCTCATTGTGCACAAGTAGTATTTGTTATTAGGAAAAATACGGAATTTTTTGGGAAGGAATTTCCAGTGGGGGGATTTTCAAAGGGGAGAATTTTTATCGGGGAGGAAAATTTCCAGGAGAAACTACCAGGTGAAATTGGTAAGGAAACTACCATGAGGGGGAGGGAAGGAGATTTTCTGGCATGATTTGAAAAATGGTAAAAAAATTAAATAGTTGTTCTTTTAAAATTAAAGTAGGCAGCAACATTAAAGATTAAAACAAACAGAAATTATTCCGTGAAAAAGGGGGCCCCCCTTTCATCCTCCTCCACTTTTTACAATAAAGCTTGAATTTTTTATCACAATTCCTTAAAAAAAAAACTACCCATGCAACTTGATATGCATATTTTGTTGCTAGCCCTATTATGGAACGCTGGAATATTGACGATTTGAAATAACACTTTTATACCTATTTAGATTATAAACGAGATTTCATCAAACAATTCGTGGTAACAAACTGTAAGAAAGGAGTGACCCGGCTCAATTGTAACCGATACTCTAAAAAACAGAATTTTGATACCAATAGATATATGAAAAGAATTGGATTTTTATGCTCATTAATTAAATAAACTTTTTCCATAAAATAGATTTTTCAAAAAAAAAGTAAAGAACTCCATTAAACAAAAAATGAGCAAAGATAAAATCAAATAATCTAGGAAGCGTGAAACTACCGCAAATCAGCATCGATAAATAAATAAAACCCAAGACAAACAGAAATTACAATAAATAACCGAACCAAACTCAATGCGAGCAGAAATTAACATAAGTTGTGCTCAAAACCCCTATGTTTTCCCAAGGCCAGAACATAATTTGCACTTTACTGAAAAAAATATAAATGTTTTTACTTTTATAACTTTAAAAAATCAAATAATATTAATAATCTGATTACTTAATATCAGTATATGTATATTAAACTGACAATGCACATTCATTTGTATTTTTTTCAGTAAATTGTTTTTTTTTTTCAGGGACAGCTCATCATCCTCCCCTCTTATTAGTCACTTGACACAAGCATGTGTTCAGATCAATGACCACTCCCGATCTGCGAATGAAATGATCTAATGATCTTGTAATACCGCAATCAACTGAATTAAGACATTTACGCAAACTTTTGCAGATTAAATAAAGAAAAAAACTTGACTGTTTTTTTCTCAAGTGAAATTAAGGAACAGCATTAAAACTTATAAAGAACAGAAATTATTCAGTACTTTAGGGGGCTGCATCTTTCCCTATAAATTGCTGTTTATGATGACGTTTGACTTTTTGTCCTAATTCTTTTCTTTAAGAACTATTCTTGATATGCAAGGTGTGTTTAATTGTAATCTGAAGCTTTTTTAAAGTACTTAAAAACTTTAGAACAACGACTGGGGGATTAGGGTGGAC
>JAQQPU010019901.1:1545-11646 GCA_029168905.1 Artemia sp. Kazakhstan ARC1039
GATTTTTCTCACAGAATAATGGGTTTGAAAGATTTGCCCCCCCCCCCGAAACAAATTCCTGCGTACGTGCCTGGGTTCGGGGATTATGTAGGAGGATCTTTCCATGAAGGAAGTTTTCATGGGGGAAGGGACATTGCTATGAAGGGGACGCCGGACTTCCCAGCATTATTTAAAAAAAGATCAGAAATTAAATATAAAAAAACAAGTTTTTCAACTGCAACAGCAGCAACATCAAAACTTTAAACGAACAGAAAATATTACATATATGATTAGGTTCACCCCCTAGTCAATATCTCACTCTTTGAGCCATAGATTTTTTAGTACTTTCATAAGAGCTATTTATTCTAATTAACGGCCTTTGTGATTAAGCGGTCATTTTTAAAGAATTGGAACAAAATTCCAACTTTCGCTTAAAGAGCAAAGTATTGACTAGGGGGCGAACCCCCTAATATACGTATTAAAAATATATGAATATAGAAGTTCGTTACGTAAGTTAATTCGTAAGTTAGGTATATTTATTACTAATAAAAACGTTCGTAAATAAAATGATACAAGTTTCGAGAAAGCCATTTAACCAAATAAAAGTAAATTAATATGAATTTTTTTTTTTAATTATTCATGTACTGTGAGCCAAGATCAAAACCTGCATTTATTCAAAAACGTTCAAAAAGTAAATAAAAAAAAAACAAGTTTTTCTAACTGAAAGTAAGGAGCGACATTAAAACTTAAAACGAACAGAAATTATTCCGTATATGAAAGGGGCTGTCCCCTCTTCAACGCCTTGCTCTTTACGCTAAAGTTTGACTTTCTCACAACTCTATTTTTTTTAATCAATAAAAAACTTTAGCGTAAAGAGTGAGGCGTTGAGGAGGGGACAGCCCCTTTCATATAGGGAATAATTTCTGTTCGTTTTAAGTTTTAATGTCGCTCCTTACTTTCAGTTAAAAAAACTTGTTTTTTTTATTTAATTACACAAAAGGTCGAACATTAGCGTAGAGAGGGGGGTATTGAGTTGAGAGAAGCCCACGTCATATAGGGAGTACTTTCTGTTCATTTTAAGTAAAAAAGACTTGTTTTTTTTATTTATTTCTGATCATTTTTCATATAATCCCAGGAAATCCACCCCTCTGTGGAAAATTTCCCCACGATAAATTCCATTATATGAAGTTCCTCCCATATAAAATTCTTCCGCCGGGAAATTACCCCTGGACAACTCCATCCCTGCTGCAAAATTCTTCCCCGAAAATTTTTTGGTTACAATTCCGGCTGAAAAATATTCCTTAGCACAATTTTTTTTTAAGAAAGACTTGTTTTCATTAATTTCTGATCCTTTTTAAGGCCATTGGGTAATATCTCTGTTTGGAAAATACCTCTCCCCTTCCCTTGGAAAGTTTCTCCCCCAGAAATTTCCCATGGAGAATTTCTCCTGGTGATAATTCCCCCATGGAAAACTTCTTCCATGAAAAATACCGCCCATAAAGATCCCCAGAGAATTACAACTCCGCTGAAAACTTCCCCCTGGCAATTTCCTTAAAGTGTCTTCACATGTACAATGGGATCAACAACGAGAAAGTAAGAAAAATAATACAAATTTTGTATACGAATTCTTGCAAATTTTTCTCATGTGAAATTTCCCCTGAAAAGGTCAACCCCAGAAACTTCTATCCCAATGGGAAATTCTCCCCGTAGAAAATCATTCCCCGGAAGATCTTCTTCCCCCCTTAGAAAATGTCTGTATACTTCCCTATAACAAATACTATATTTAAACGATGGGCAAATTTCATAACTTGCAGCCCTTCCTCTGGAGGTCATGTGAGGTCATGTCATCTCCAAACACATATCTATCGTACCTTTCAACTATACTGAACAAAGGACTATCTAAAAATTTTGGTCAGACGATATTCAGGAAAAAGGACGTGGGACGGGGGCTAGTTGTCCTCCAATTTTTTGGTCACTTAATCATAATTTTCGTTTGAACAAGCCTTCTTGCGATATTCTAGTACCATTGATTCGATGTGATCACTCCTGGAAAAAGTAACAACAACAAATAAACACGAATCCGTCATGCTTCTTCAGGCAAACACTACAAAATTTCATATTTTCATGGATAGGAGCTTGAAACCTTTACAGTGGGATTTTCTGATACGCTGAATCTGATGGCGTGATTTCCATTACGATTCTTTGACTTTTAGGAGGTAATTTCACCTTTTTCAAAAATTTGGCAAATTTTTTCAGGTCCGTAGGCTTTGATGGGTAACATTAAATTTAATGAACATTATATATTTGGAATCAGCATAATCAGCTAGTTCTTTTGGTACATCTATTGACATCAAAATTAATTTCAGATCATCAAGGATCCTATTTGTTTTCTTTTGTTAACTTTTGATTTTCATTGGTAATACTTGATATATAGATAGATGTTTTGGCCTGACTATTGGAAGCCGGAAGCGATTGTTAATGAAAAAGGTGTCTGCTTGCCTATTATCTTGACTGTAGCGTAAAAGCAAGGAGAAATAAAATCGTTTATAGATGATAGAATACAAACTTGTAAAGAATATCAAGAGTATTTGCAGATAGTTTTCTGCGGGAAAAAGCAAGCAACTCCCAAAAATACAGTATAAAACGTAAAAAAAAAATAGTAGAAAGTAATTAGTTAAGTAAATTTAGTGCTAGATAAGTATTTTTAGCACTAATTTGGTGACAAATGATATTTTTATTACAAAAATAGTATCCAACAGGGAAATATTCTATTTTATGACATAAATTTGCAAAATATGTCCCTTTTATGTCCCAAATTTCTAAAATATGTCCCATTTTTGCCCTATTATGTCATTGTGTCCTGGCACACTGGAATATGTCCTTTGGATTTAAAATATGTCCAGTTGGCAACCCAGGAAACGTTGGCAAACCTGGATAAGGATTGTAATCAGGGTTGTCACCCCTTGTAAAATTTTACTAGATCTTGTAAAAAGCATATCCACCTTGTAAATCTAGTAAAATGGGGGTCAGATCTAGTAAAATCGAACAAATCTAGTAAATTTTTGCCAAAATCTAGTAAATTTTTTGCCCTCATCTGAAAGCATTTTGTTGGGAAAACGTACCGGAGGCAGTTGACTGTTGTCCTACTGTTCCTATTACATTTATTCTGTGGTCCCAAAAACACGACAAACTGCTCAAGTCCTTTGGCGTGAAATTCGACACTTTTGAAATTTTTTTTTTTTAAATCAAGATCTGATGAAGAAAAGATTAAAGTAAATTACTGATTGTGAATTTGAGACATTTTAAAGTTATCCAATTCAATCGCAACAGAATTGAAAAGGACAGACTAGAGCTGTAGTGTGGAAGGAGATACGATATTGTCAATTTGGAAAGACTTGAAGAATATTTGTTGCAAGAAGAGGAAAGTGGACAATAATGGAGCCATCAGGGGCTCCGGTCAAAATCCCCTATGGCTACCAAAATATGCAGGGACTAACAACAATGCCTGTAGTTAACCAGTATGGGCAAATGTTTATACCAATCCAATCTAATAGCCCTAATAACATGTGTTTACCCAGTGTATCATATTATGTACCAATGGTACCCACGCAAAATAGATATAGTCCACTAATTGATAAGGAATATCCACCCATACCAAGTAGCAGAGAAGCATATAATGAACAGGAAATAGACATGTTCGATTTTTTTAACCCCTACATTGCAGAAGGTGTGAACACTGAAATAGACAAATCAGCTACAAAAAGAAGAGCTACAGATGTGGAGTGTCAACAACCTCAAACGAAAAAGTATAATTCAGTGAATAATGGTGGAGTCTCATCCCAGGTTCCAAAAGATGGAAGGAAAGAGATAAATATGGAGTCAAAACAGAGACAGTGGGTGTCAGCAAAATTAAATATCAACAAAGAATTTGAAATCCCAGAAGAAGAGCTTTTCAAGATCGGAATGGTCATTGAAGTAAAGGAGGAAGAGGAATAAAAAAGATTCCCAGAAGATTTTAGACTCTCAAAGTGCATGAAAGAACTATTAAAAGAAAACCAGTTTGAGTTCGAAGTTTTGGCTGAAAGAAGGAAAATGTTTATTTTTGTGAAAAATGACATAGCAGCTGAGAAAATTTTGAAGCAAAGTCAAATGTGTGGCTTGGCAATAAAGGCCAAGAGACAAGGTGAGACAGTAAGAGGGATAGTAAAGGGAGTACCCATTGAAGTTTCAGAGGATGATATTTTAGATAGTTTAGATAGCCCAATTACAATAATTGGGGCTAAAAGGCAAAAAAGATTTAATAGAGAGACTAGAAAATGGAAGACAGTCTTGCAATATTGCTAACATTTGAAAATAATTTCCTTCCTCCTGTTGTCTGGATGGGGGGGAGGAGACGGATTGTACATGAATATAAGAGACAGTTACTACAATGTCATAAGTGCCAAAGATATGGACATGTAAAGAAATATTGCCCAGCAAAAGAAGAAATTTGCCTACGTTGTGCTGGCAAGCATACATCTGGACTGTGTCAAATAAAGAACAACAATCTACAAAATAAAACATCTTTATATAAACGCATCAATTGCTATGGTAACCACCCATCAACTTTAATGCAATGTAGTGTCAGACAAAGGAATACCGAGATTTAAAAAGTTGCTGAAAGACATCAAATCAGTTTTAGAAGAGCAGAAATAGTTTTAGAAGAGCATATGAAGAACAAGCAAAAATCAACGTGTCCCTTAGGGATAAAGAAATTGGTCAGATGCAGCAAAGAATAGTGAGTAATACTATAAACAAGATTGTGATTGGTCTAGTGTTGTCACCAGATATTTTAAGCATAGAGAACTTGCCTATCAGGGAAAAAGTAAATAAACTCTGTAATTTTATTGAAAGTTTGGGAATCATGCAAATGAATAGCAGCCTTATTTTGAATCAGTGTGTAAATAAATGACTGTTAAATCATACATAAAAATTATGTCTTGGAATGCAAGATCATTAGTTAAAGTGAATAAGGATTTAGTACTAGACTATTGCATTAAGAATAATATTGACGTGTTTTGCATTCAAGAGACTTATTTGAAACCATATATAAATCCATCATTCAAAGATTATAATTTAGTGAGATTAGACAGATGGAATAAAGAGAGAGGTGGAGTGATTATTGGTATTAACAAGGAAATTAACTATATCCCAATTTATTTGTCAATACAGGAGGATTATCAAATGGAGGTTGTTGGATGCAAAATACATCTTAAAACCAAAGTAAAGCTTAATATATTCAATATTTATATCCCAGACGGAAATTTACTTTTAAGTGATCGAGGTCTAGAAAAAAATATAGAAACAGTGCCTTGAGGAGAGAAACTAATGATTATAGGTGATTTAAATGCACACAATTGTCTTTCGTGTGGATGCGGAAGTGATAATAGAAATGGGAGAACAATCTTTGAATTTTTTATGAAAAACTCAGATATCTGCCTGTTTACTCCAAAGGATTTACCAACTAGTATCAATAGCAGAACAGGAAGATCAGTGACCATAGACTTGGCCATAGGATCAGCTTCATTGGTACCAAAAGTATCAGTAACAAGTGACATGGAATCCCCCCTATGTAGTGATCATTTTCCCATTATGGTAGAGATTTCTCAAGATAATAGTGTATGCAAAAATCATAAAGTAATTAGCAATGTAAATTTAAAGAAGATTAACTGGGAAGATGTTACGAATAAATTACAAGAAACAGACGTTCAGTCACAGGTGAATGGTTGTGAAGATGTCGATAGAAAGATAGATGTATTCAAAACTCACTCTTAGAAATAGCACAAGAACTGGCTCCAAAAAGTAAAAGAGGTCCTATTCACCGCAAACTGAGTGTTTGGTGGAACAATGAATGTACAGTTGCAAAGAAACAGCTATTAGAGGCAAGAAGAAGGTACAATCAGCTTCCAAACTTTGAAAATTTTTAAATGTGTCAAAGAAGATATGCAGTCTTTAGGCGCCAAACAGTGGAAGCAAAGAAAATTTCGTATCAACAATTCGTGGAGAAGTTGGATTTTAGACAGCCTGCAAGTAGAGTGTACAAAACAGTGAAAAAGTTGATTACAGGGAAGACAGATGATAATGGTAACCCACCCTTGACTGTTAATGGAGTGGAGTTAGTGGAAAAACAAGAAAAAGCGAATAAAGCAGTAGATTTTGTAGAGTCAGTGATTGAAAGACCAGACGATTTTAAGGATGATGAAAAATTTACATTTGCTAAGGTAATAAGACTCTCTAAAATAGAAAATTATATGAATTTTAACAGATATTTTACGGGTTAGGAGTTAAAGAATATGATTCGAAAGTTACCATTAACAGCACCAGGTTTAGACATGATTTACCCTCAGTATGTCAAACATTTAAGTGACAAATGGATAAAAACACTGTTAGAAATTATTAACAAAGCCTGGGAAGACGGAAAATTTCCAAAAATATGGAAGGATGGGGTAGTTACTATGATTCCTAAACAAGGCAAAGATAATTCAAAAATGGAAAACTTAAGGATGATTACTCTACTACCTGTGTTAGGAAAAGCTTATGAAAGAATGGTTAAGGAGAGGCTTACATGGAAAGTGGAAAGAACAAACACTTTGAAAGATGTTCAATGTGGGTTTAGAAAGAACAGATCTACTATAGAAGTGTTACAAATGTTTGTAAATGATGCAGTATATTATTTGGAAAATAGAAAAATCTGTTTAGCAGTTTTCTTTGATGTGAGTAGTGCTTTTGATAGTGTGGTTCATCGACATATACTAGAAGGAGTGACTGCAGCAAAGGTTAGAGGACGTTTACTAAGATTTTCTTATTATTATTTACGTGAACGAGAAGTGACAGTAAAAGTGGGTAAAGCATATTCAGAAAGAAAGGTACTGAGAAAACGTGGCGTACCACAAGGCTCCTCATTGGGGCCAGCTTATTACAATATAAGTGAATTTGATATACCACTGTATACAGGAGAGGATAGAGCTGGGATTTTCGCTGATGATAATGCAATGTGGATAGTGTGTGATAGTATTGAGGAGGGGCAACGAGTGGCCCAGGAGAAAATAAAATTAATGGAAACGTGGGACATGGAAAATTGTGTGTAGTTTTCGGTCGAGAAAACCAAAGCAATGGTAATCACTCGAACAAAAAAGTACGCCACTCTTTGTCTTTTTCTAAATGGGGAACAAATTGAAACCGTGAATCAATTTAAATGGCTTGGAATTACCATTGATAGAAAGCTGACGTTTAAAGCTCATATCAGACAGTTAAAGAAAACATGTGCCAAAAGATTAAATATTATGAAAATGTTATGTGGAGCAAATTTTGGCCCAAAGCCCGACTTTTTGATGGAATTTCATATAAAATACATAAGAGCGAAAATGGACTATGGAGGAAAAATTTATATGGCAGCGTCTAAGTCCTTGTTAGAGGAGCTGGAAACTATTCAATACAGTGCTTTAAGGACAGCTTTCGGAGCAAGAAAGACAACTCCACGGAGCTTTCTCGAATCAGAAAGTGGGATTGAGAAGCTAGGTAGCAGGAGAGATATAGCAACATTAAAGTTTTTACGAAAGACATGGATATCTGACCAGTCGAATCCAATTAAATCGAGAATGCTAAAAGAGGGAAGGTTGTGGTGTTCATGGAAAAAATTATTCGGTATTGTGAGGGCAAAGGAGATAATGGAAGAGTTTCAAATGGATTGTCAGTTAACATCGATGTTGAGAGTGTCCAATATGTTCATAACCCCTTAATGGAAATCCATCCCATACCAGTGCAATAATGAATTTGAAAAGTTTGATAATCTAGATTATGATCAATCATTCAAGATGGCAAAAGAAATGCAATATTTTGACACTGTGGATATCTTCACAGATGCATCCAAAGTGGATAATAGAGTGGGGGCTGCTTTTGTAATTCCCTCCAAGAATATAGTTAAATTGATTAAATTAAGTGATGTAACTGCAGTTTTTCAAGCAGAAGTAGTTACAATAGCCAAAGCAGTGAGATACATAATAGATTTGGGACCCACAGGTGAAAAATATAGAATCTGTTCGGATTCAAAAAGTGGTTTGGAGGCAATCAAGAATATTTATCTAGCAAATAAAGTAGCTCCTGAAGTCATCTTTTGCCATGAGAAATTACAGAAACTACTGAAAAAGGGAGTAACCATCACATTGGATTGGGTACCGGGGCGTGCGAACATTAATGGAAATGAAATGGCTGACACTGCAGCAAAACAAGCATCCATAGAAGATGGGCAAACATTTGTAGATATCACGCCCAGGATGATTAATCAAATTGGAGAAGTGATAAAAAAAATTGAGAATAAAGACATTCGAGGACAGCCGTGCGTTCTCAACAAATATGTTAGTTATACAAAAGAAAGAAAAGCAATTTGAAAAGAAAATATATGGACCGCTAAGTAAATCTGAAGCCAGGGTGATATTCAGACTAAGGTCAGGTTTATGTAGGTGTAATGGGGGGGGGGGTTGTTAATAATAATCAATCATCAATATTTTAAGGAAAGCGAAGTTTTCAATAAAAGGGGTTTGTTCTTCAACTATAAGTTATCTCTTTGCATAGGAGTTTTCAATTAATTATTGCAAAGGGGATTTTCAGTTAAACTCTTAGTCGACGGTTCGTGATCAGCATACCTAAGTGGAGGCGGAACTTCGTATGTAGGGAGCTTAAATTAACAGTACAAATGGGGAACTCGCATTAGCGGCCATATTGAGTCGAAATCGGATTGAGTAGATTCAAGTTCCCTTGAGATTGAGTGGAGCCACAAGGACAAGCTATCTCGAGAAATACTAGCATAAAGAGAATAAAATAAGAAGGTGATGCATTTATTTACTTACAGAACTGGAACAGAGCTTCGGTATATCAAAACACTTGCAGTAAATGACACTAAGTTAAAACTGCTCACTGGTAATAAAAGTAACGTTCAGTACTATTGTCTATTTAATTCACATATGATAAAAGGTTGAAAATGAGTCTACAATATAACTGTCCCGAATCTCAAGTAAGACTCCCATAAGATTCATACAAGATTGACATTAGGCTGGAAAAAGACTAACTCCAATTGCTAAGTTCGAGAATACTATACTCTAAGATTTTAGCCGAAGGTTACATTCGGGCGTTACTAAAGAGTGCATTATACTGATCCTATTGGTCCTCTATTACTATTGGACAGTGCTGTACCAATCAGCTATTCGATTTTAACTAACTTTTGATACGATTTATTACTCTTTAAAACTTCACTTTGGAATTTTTCTTAGCTGAATAAAGTTTTTACCCTATAATTAGAGCAAGCTACTTAGTCTTACATTGTATTTCAAGAAAATGTTTTTAAAGCTTTACCTTGTAATTACAGCGGAACATTTAGTTTAACTTTTGTATCTTGAGAAAATGTTATTAAGGTTTATACCTTGTAATTATAGCGGAACACATATTTATCGCCGTTGCCTTTTTTTGTTGTGGGAACGATTCTTTTCATAGTTACGATTGTAATACAATGTTTCGCTACTTTTCAAATTTGACAATTAAGTGTTACTTGAATTCTTTGGGTTTGTCTTCTGGGCAGTTTTATTTTCACTTGGAAAATTTCGGGGTCTTGGAAATTGATTCCATTACATATCATCCTTCCCGCTCTTAACGATGTCCTCATCGTTGTGTTACCCTGCTCTTTCTACTTTTTCACATTTTGATTTTATTTTATTCTTTTTATTTTTTTTTACTAAGTACTTGTTACTTGAATTAACTTATCTTTGGTAAGATGTATATTTTTTTTCATCTTCCCGATTGTTTTACTAGACTACATGTATTAAAACATCACCTTAAAGTCCACCACCTATACACTCTATTTGACGAAAGGATCAAAGAGTTTCTACTGACTAACGCATTTGATTATATGATTATGTAATAATTATTATTCCCTTCATCTGATACTAAAATTCCTTCACCTGATATGCTAATAATTCTACATGGTTCTAACTAATTAAGTACTGCCTTTGCGACTATTCTATCACTTAAAATGGTACATATTTGCTTTTTCTCTAAACTTGACTATACTTCCACCTGACACTATAATGATAC
>JAQQPU010019902.1:0-15335 GCA_029168905.1 Artemia sp. Kazakhstan ARC1039
TACGATAGGCTACGAAACCTAGGTCAGAAAAGTGTGAAATAGTTAACCAACACCCCAAACCATAGGTTTCAGACAACACACATCTACACACGTTAAGAAATCTAGCTTAAACGTGAATTTTTTGAAACTAAAACCCAACTTTATTAAAAAAAATCAAATATTTTAATAGAATCACATGTATCTTAAACGTGGGTGTTCTTATTTTTGAAAACTAAAACCCAACTTTATTAAAATATCAAATATTATTAATAAAATCATATGTATTTTAAACGTGGATGTTCGAATTTCTTGAAACTAAACCCCAGCTTTATTAAAAAAATCAAATATTATTAATACAATCAGATGTATTTTAAACTGGGATGTTCATATT
Organism: Artemia sp. Kazakhstan ARC1039; assembly: GCA_029168905.1. Taxonomy (NCBI): domain Eukaryota; kingdom Metazoa; phylum Arthropoda; class Branchiopoda; order Anostraca; family Artemiidae; genus Artemia; species Artemia sp. Kazakhstan ARC1039. Next base: position 371 of record JAQQPU010019902.1, read on the forward strand.
TCTGAAAACTAACACCCAACTTTATTGAAAAATATGCAAAATGTACCCAATGAGGCCTTGGATCATCTACCACCTCCCAAAAAATATTAAAGTTAATCATGGGTTTCATACAGCATACACCTATGAAAGGCTATGAAACCTAGCTCAGAAAAAGTGCGAAATAGTAAAACAAGCATCCCAAATCGTAGGTTTCAGACAACATACACCTACGAAAGGTTAGAAAATGTAGCTTAGAAAAGTCCAAAATAGCAAACTAGACATTCCAAATCATAAGTTTCATGCAACACACACCTACAAAAGGTTAAGAAACCTAGCTAATACAAGTCTAAAATAGTAAACCAAACATCCCAAGTCATAGATTTCAGACAAAACGCACACCTACGACAGGCTAAGAAATCTAGGTCAGAAAAGTGTGAAATAGTAAACCAAGCACCCCAAATCGTAGGTTTCACACAACACACATCTACATACGTTAAGAAATCTAGCTTAAATGTGATTTTTTTTATGCTATAAGTATGTTTTATGTCATGCTTAGATATGTAAAAACAAGTTGAAATAAAATTATCATGTTAAAAAAATAAAAAAAAGTTAAAAAACGTAAAAAAAGAAAAAAAAACGGGGGGATGGGCCCAAAAAGTTGAAGGAAGGGGGCCCATTGGAGGTTGGGGAGAGGGGACTCTTGGAGGTTGAGGTCCTTGGTGGCTAGGGACATTGGTGGTATCCCCTAAAATGACAATTAATCTTGAAGTTTCCTTTGTTTTGGCAACTATGCACAGATACATTTAAATTCCCTGGAAGCCTTTTGATTTTTCTGTCATGAATTCTTACACAATCGATGCTTTTTAAGTTCAACGTAATTCCTGTCTGTATCAATTACACATCATCCTGTTACATAAGGTGGAATTGTGTCATAACAGATAAAACGCAGTTTCGACAACATCCTGTTACATAAATTCATGGTAAATTCATTGGAGGTCAAGTGATGTCAGCTTGTACGTGTCGGATTCTAGCTCCCTGATTGGTCTAGAAAGAGGATGTGGTCTTGTTCGTCCCGTTGTTCGTCCTGTATCTTCTGGGCCCCATCTACTGTCGACTGTCCCTAAGGTTCTCAAAAATCGTATTTCCAAATTTCCAAAGAAGTAACAGAATCTCCTATAAAAAAAATAACAACGCACGGGTCTGACTGATCTTTATTGAGGTTTCTTCTTACACGGCCGACAATGCGCAATCAGGAATTTAGACGTAAATAAATTTGGAACATTGTGAAAAAGTGCATTTACTAAATCAGAAATAAAGATATATGACAGTTTTTTCCATTTGTTATATCTTTAATAAGACTTTTTTTCCATTTTCTGACCCTAAATTAAAGAGGCGGGGTCTTAAGAACTTGAAAGATTAAGTAATAAAACGAATAAAGTTCTATTAGATCCATTTCATTTAGAAAAAAATATAAAAACTGCTCGACTAGTTAATGTAAAAAACAAGATGAAAACACACTATAGATTTAAACTAGTCACTGCTAATATTTTCCCACAAGTAAAACACTCAACCAACTAATATTCTCTCTTAGGAAGTTGTCTCATGTAGATTTGGTACATCACAAAACTAAACCAAGAACCTTTTTTCTAAATAGTCTTTCTACATCAACTTAGTTACATCATATTCCCCAATCCTGCAAAAGCCTGTATATCCTGTAACAGTTTCCACAGAAATCTGTGGCATCAGACTCAGAGGTCAACTCTTGTTACCAAATTAATCCAAATAGGTGGTAAAATAAGACTAAATAAAATCATCACAGGATAAGTAGTTGCGGTGAAATTTTTTCCTCCCTAGTTTTTGTTTTCTCTCAAGACAGAAAACTCTGCCAATGAAAATGAGTTCTGGTTGCTTTGAGTTATGCCTGAACATGGACTTAGATGAGCTTTTACTAAAACACAAGAATTATGATCAACAAAGATCAAGCTTCTTCAGCAAATTGGGGCACTTTTTTCTGTCTTTGTTAGTATATAAAATCTCAGCTTCATGGGAAGCCCAATCACTTTTTTTTTATAGTCAGGATGATGCACCAGTCTAAGAACTGGTTTTTCACCTTTTTATCATTTCTTGTCCAGCTATTAAGGACGATTTTGAATAAAATTAAATAAGACAAACAAGTTTTTTTTAACTGAAAGTAAGGAGTGACATTAAAAATTAAAACGAACAGTAATGATTCGGTATATGAAAGGGGCTGTCCCCTCCTCAACGCCTCGTTCTTTACGCTAAAGTTTTTTATTGTTTTAAAAATAGAGTTGTGAGAAAGAGTCATACTTAAGTGTAGAGAGCGAGGCGTTGAGGAGGGGACAGCCCCTTTCATATACGGAATAGTTTTTCTTCGTTTTAAGTTTTAATGTTACTCCTTACTTTCAGTTAAAAAAACTTTTTTTTTATTGAATTTTTTAAGGTTTTTGAATTAATGCAGGTTTTGATTTTGGCTCACCTACATGAATAATTAAAAACAAAAGTTGCATAATAATTTTACTTTTATTTGGTTAAATGGCTTTCTCGAAAGTTGTTTCATTACATTTACGAACGTTTTTATTAGTAATAAATATTCGTAACTTACGAATTAACTTACATAACGAACTTCTATATTCGTATACTTTTAATACGTATATTAGGGGGTTTACCCCCTGGTCAATACCTCGCTCTTTACGCTAAAGGTCGAATTTTGTTCCAATTCGTTAAAAATGACCTCTTAATCACCAACGCCGTTAACTAGAATAAATAGCTCTTTTAAAAATACAAAAAAAATCTTTGGCTTAAAGAACGAGGTATTAACTAGGGGACGAAACCAATCATATACGTAATAATTTTTGTTCATTTTAAGTTTCGATGTTGCTCCCCACTTTCAGTTTAAAAACTTGTTTTTTTTATTTAATTCCTAATTGTTTTTTTTTAAAATAATGCTGGGAAATTCGGCACCCCCTTCATAGCAATGTCCCTTCCCCCGTGAAAACTTCCTCAATGGAAAGAACCTCTCACACAACCCTCGACCCACCCCCACTACCAGAAAAAATCCCCCCTGAAAACGTCTGTATACTTCCCAATAACCAATACTATATGTAAACATTGGGTTAATTTCAAAACTTTCAGCCATCTCCCCGTGGTCTTTGGGGGAGTAAGTCATCCTAAAAGACATAGTTATTAAATTTTCGATCTTGTTGAACAAAATGGCTATCTCAAAATTTTGATCTGGGAAATTTGGGAAATAAATGAGCCTGGGAGGGGGCCTAGGTGCCCTCCATTTTTTTGGTCACTTAAAAAGGGCACTAGAACTTTTAATATCCGTTCGAGTGAGCCCTCACACGATATTCTAGGACCAATGGGTCGATACGATCACCCCTGGGGAAAAAAACAACAAATAAACACGCATCCGTGTTCTTTCTTCTGGCAAAAAAAAAAAAACAAAAATCCACATTTTTGTCAGATAGGAGCTTGAAACCTCTGCAGTAGAGTTGTCTGGTACGTTGAATCTGATGGTGTTATTTTCTTTAAGGTTCTATAACTCTTAGGGAGTGTTTCCCCCTTTTTTCGAAAATCAGACAAATTTTTTCAGGCACGTAACTTTTGATGCGTAGGACTATACTTGATGAAATCTATATATTTGAAATCAGCATTAAAATTTGATTCCTGTGAAGCATCTATGGGTATCAAAATTTTGTTTTTTAGAGTTTCGGTTACTACTGAGCTGGGTCGCTCCTTACTCACAGTTCATTACCACGAACTGTTTGAAAAAGATTTTTTGTCTTTGTTAGTACATAAAATCTCAGCTTTGTGGGAAGCCCAATCACTTTTTTTGCAGTCTTGATGATGCAGTAGTCTAAGAACCTGTCATTTGTATCGTTTTTTAACATTTTTTGTCCAGCCATTAAAGACGATTTTTAATGAAAAAAGGATAAAGGGTTTTGCTTCAAAAGCTGCCTAATTCGGATTCTGATTATTATTAAATAAAAAGACAAGTTTTTACAACTGAATGTAAGGAGCAACATAGAAATTTAAGATGAACAGAAATTATTACGTGTATGAATGGGATTGACCCCTCCTCAACACCTCGGTCTTTACGCTAAAGTTTTTTAGTACTTTCAAAAAAGCTTCCTATTATTCTAATTAAATGACCCTTGTGTTTTAGGAGTCGTTCTTAAAGTATTGGGACAAAATTTAAACTTTAGCGTAAAGAGCCAGGTGTTTAGGATGGGGCAATCCTCTTCATACACGTAATAATTCCAGGAAATCTGGCCTTACCTCCACGGAGAAATCTCCCTCCCCCACGGAAATATCCTCTAGACAATTCAATCCTGGCAAAAATTTACCCTGGACAATTACCTTTAACAACTCCACGCGTGAAATTGAGACGCAAAAGGGAAAGCAAGACATTTAAAAAGAATTTTGTATAGGAATTCTGGCAAATTCCCCCAGTGTATAATTTACCCTGACAAGTTCACCCCCTGGAAACTTCCCTCCCATAGAAGATTCTCCCTTGGAAAACCCCCAGCAAAAGATTCGCCCCCCACCCGAAAATGTATTTATACTTCACAATAACAAATATGTGTAAAAACTGTCCAAATTTTATGACTTAAAGACCTTTTCCCTGGGATTGTGGGGGGTCATTTTATATCCAAAGGCATAGTTATTGAACCTTTCAACTATAATGAGCAAAATGGCTATCTAAAAATTTTGATTGGACGACTTTGGGAAAAAAGAGGTGGGGGGCAGGTTGCCCTCCAATCTTTTTGGTCACTTAAAAAGGGCAGTAGAACTTTCAATTGTCCTTCTAACGAGCCCTCTCCCGATATTCTAGGCTCACTGGGTCGACAAAATCAACCCTGGGAATAACAAACAAATAAACCCGCATCCGTGATCTTACTTCTGGCAAAAAATGCAAAATTCCACACTTTTGTAGATGGAAGCTTGAAACCACCACATTGAGGTTTTCTGATACGCTGAATCTGATGGTCTGATTTTCATTAAGATTATAATAATTTTAGAGGACGTTTCCCCTTTTTTTCGGAAATCAGGCAAATTTTTTTCAGGCCCGTAGCCTTTAATCGGTAAGGCTAAACATAATGAAACTTATATATTAAAAATCAGCATAATAAGCCGATTCTTGTTATATATCTGCTTAAAAATACTTCTCATTTAAATTCGATGGGCCTTGTGTTTGAGCAGTCTTTCCCAAAGAACTGTGAAAAAATTCCAACTTTAGTGTAAAGAGTTGGGGTTGAGGAAAGGACTGTCCCCCTCTTATATTGAGTTTTAGGTTTTAATGTTGCTTCCTACTTTCAGTTGAAAAACTTGTTTAAAAAAAATTGAATTGCTGACTGACCGTTTTCGAAATAATACCAGGATATACATTCCCCCTACCCTGTGACATTTCCCCTGTAAAATTTCCCCATTAACTTTTCCTGTCCATTAAAACTTTTCTTCGTGAAAAATCTCGTATATATCCCGATTACAAATACTATATGCGAACAAAGGGCAAACTGCGTAACCTACAGCCCTTACCCCAGGGACTATGAAGGCCATTTCATCTTCAAAGGCATAGTTACTGGACCTTTAAACTCTTCTGAATAAAATGGATTGGATGTCTTTGGGAAACAAAAGGGGTGTGGTTGGGGGGCTGGTTGCCCTCCAATATTTTTGGCCACATAAATGTTAACATTAGAACTTTTGATTTTCGATCAAATGAACCCTCTCCCGATCTTCTAAGATTACTGTTTCAATATTCAAATTTCTTATTTCAAATATATCAATTTCATATTCAAATTTCATATTTCAAATTTCAATATTCATATTTCATATTCATATTTCTGATAAAAAAATAAAAAGTTATTAATAAAATCAGATGTATTTTAAACTGGGATGTTCATATTTCTGAAAACTAAAACCTAACTTTATTAAAAAAAAAAAATGCAAAAATGTACTCATTGAGGCCTTGGATCATCCCCCACCTCCCAAAAAATACTAGAGTTAATTGAGGATTTCATACAGCATACACCTATGAAAGGCTATGAAACCTAGCTCAGAAAAATGCGAAATAGTAAACCAAGCATCCCAAATCATAGGTTTCAGACAACATACACCTACGAAAGGCTAGGAAATGTAGCTCAGAAAAGTCCAAAATATCATACTAGACATCCCAAATCATAAGTTTAATGCAACACACACCTACGAAACGTTAAGAAACCTAGCTAAGAAATGTCTAACATAGTAAACCATACATCCCAAATCATAAATTTCAGACAACACACATCTACGATAGGCTACGAAACCTAGGTCAGAAAAGTGTGAAATAGTTAACGAACACCCCAAACCATAGGTTTCAGACAACACACATCTACATACGTTAAGAAATCTAGCTTAAACGTGAATTTTTTGAAACTAAAACCCAACTTTATTAAAAAAATCAAATATTTTAATAGAATCACATGTATCTTAAACGTGGGTGTTCTTATTTTTGAAAACTAAAACCCAACTTTATTAAAATATCAAATATTATTAATAAAATCATATGTATTTTAAACGTGGATGTTCGAATTTCTTGAAACTAAACCTCAGCTTTATTAAAAAAAATCAAATGTTATTAATATAATCAGATGTATTTTAAACTGGGATGTTCATATTTCTGAAAACTAGAATCCAACTTTATTAAAAAAATATGCAAAATGTACCCAATGAGACCTTGGATCATTCCCCACCTCCCAAAAAATATTAAAGTTAATCATGGGTTTCATACAACATACACCTATGAAAGGCTATGAAACCTAGCTCAGAAAAAGTGCGAAATAGTAAACCAAGCATCCCAAATCATAGGTTTCAGACAACATACAACTACGAAAGGTTAGGAAATCTAGCTCAGAAAAGTCCAAAATAGCTAACTAGACATCCCAAATCATAAGTTTCATGCAACACACACCTACAAAAGGTTAAGAAACCTAGCTAATAAAAGTATAAAATAGTAAACCAAGCACCTCAAATCATAGGTTTCAGACAACACATATCTACATACGTTAAGAAATCTAGCTTAAATGTGAATTTTTTATGCTTTAAGTATGTTTTATATCATTCTTAGACATGTAAAAAAAGTTGAAATAAAATTATCATGTTAAAAAAAATATAAAAAGTTCAAAAAAATAAACTTAAAAAAGAGTATAAGAAATTGGGGGGATGGGCCAAAAAAGTTGAAGGGAGGGGCCCCTTGGAGATTTGAGAGAGGGGAACCTTGGAGTTGGAGGTCCTTGGTGGCTAGGGTCATTGGTGGTATCCCCTAAAATGACAATTAATATCTGACGTTTCCTTTGTTCTGGCAAATATGCACAGATTCATTTAAATTCCCTTGAAGCCTTTTGATTTTTCTGTCATGAATTCTTACACAATCGAAGCTTTATAAGTTCAACGTAATTCCTGTCTGTATCAATTACACATCATCCTATTGCATAAGGTGGAATTGTGTCATAACAGATAAAACGCAGTTTCGACAACATCCTGTTACATAAATTCATGGCAAATTCATTGGAGGTCAAGTGATGTCACCTTGTACTCGTCGGATTCTAGCTCCCTGATTGGTCTAGAAAGAGGATCAAGTAGGGTTCTGAAGTATGGGCGCTCCAAAACACAGAGGGGAAGTTTTCTTAAGTTTCTAGGTACGGATTAATTTGGGTATAATAATTCGTCTGACTGACCATATCTCTAACAGTAAGCGGTACGGAAAATTTGATTAATTACGGACTTGCTAGAACTACAATAATAGAAAGTTTGCGATGGCTATGACACGTTCAGCGGATGAAGAATGACAGATTTGTAAATAATCGTCCTTGTCGGCCAGCCAACTACCGCGAAAGCGAAAGCAGTTCGTAGCCGAATAGGGTGGGAGGATGTCATAAGGAAAGATTTAAGAGAAATGTGAACTTCTTGGGAGGGTGCAAAGAGGAAGGCTTTGAATAGACTGGGATGGAGGAGGAGCATTCGTAGGTGTGTTGAACTCATGGGGTTTGATACTGCAGTGAGTTGTTAATAGTAGTAGTATTGACAGACTTTATGGTAAGGAACAAGGCAAAGATTGTAGAAGTGCATGGAATCAAAACGGGAACGTAAACTCTCCTAGACTGAGTTTATGCAGATTTCTTATACGTGTCTTAAAGGAAAATTTTTGCAAACTGAATGATTTTTCAGAGGTTTTGGAAGCTCAGGGCGCCAGAATAATTTTGAAAAGCAATGTTTAGAAGACTAAGTCACATAGACAAGGAAAAAATGAATGTGAAGAGGTGTTACTTCGTAATGAGAAAATAACTCAAGTGGATAGTGTCAATCACATGAGTAGTACCATTAGTGAAGATAGTGGATTCAGTGAAGATATAAAAAATAGAATAGCCAAGGCCTAGAGTGCTTTTGCGCTGTTGAAAAAAATTCGGAAGAATAGGAAGATAAGTCTTCGAACCAAGATGACAATATCTAAAGCTACGTTAATAACAGCGGTCGATTATTGTTGTGAAACGTGGGATCTACAAAAGACAGTAGAGGATTTCTCAGATCTTATAAAGAGGATTTGTTTACGGGCAGTTTTGGATATTGGTTTCACAGAACTTATTCCAAAAAGTAAGCTGCATGAAAAATATGGTTCCATCCCTTTTTCTAGGTCTATAGTGAGAGAAAGGTTGAGATGGCTAGGACGGGTTTTGCTGATGAAGGATAACAGATTGATAAAGAAAATTCTTTTCGGTCATCCATTTAGAGCCAAACCAGAATCGCGTCGTTCCTGAATGGGGAGAAAAGAATTCATAAGAAAGTATTTAAAGGAAATTGGAACATCTTTGGAAGGGTTATAGAAAAAAGCTTTGAAAAAATTAGTTTGGAGGAGGAACGTATGCAGCTGTTTTGCCCTCTGGGATGCTTGGTGCAGCAGTGAGTTATTATTAGCAGTAAGTAAATCTGGAATAAATTGCAATGTAAGTGATATGGACTTCCTGTTGATCAGAAAAATTTTGAGAATATCGCACCAGAGGTCTGCAAAAATCTGAAACCAGATATGCCCCAAAATCTTATTTAAATACCCAAATTTCAGCCCCAAAAGTAAAAATATTTAGTTTAGCTTTCTATTTTTAAGGGTCATTTAATATGTCTTCGGATATGCTGAGAACTAATATCACTTTTGAAGAAAAACATAAAAACAAAATTACACGAAAATAAGCCCAAGAATTTACTTTTCTTCAAAAATGTTTTGGAATATCCTTTTATACCTCGTAATTACACAAGATTTAGGCATGAAAGACCTTAACACCTCAAAATAACGTAGCCAAAACTTCTTGGGCAGCCCAAAATTGAACCAGAAGTAAAAAAACGCATGTTCTTTAAGCGTTTGAAGTTACGCAAAGAAAACATATGCATTTTGTTTACGCATTAGAAAACATTACGTATTAGATAAAGTTTTCTCTATTAGCGTTTGAAAGTAAGAGATGTCCCGAAAATATATCTCTTCCAAACTCTATTTATAAAATATGCTCCAGTTTCTACCCAGTGTCCCACAGCCTTTCTCACCACTACGTTATTGATTGAGGGTTATTGCTGCAGAAGATACTATTAGAAGTAAAGCCATGGGACTATCTAGGATAACTGAGTGACTCACTTGAGGCAGCATTTTAAAAATACAGATGTAGTCTTTGACGAATTCAGTCGTGGATCTTTGACTAAAGACTACGTACATCAAAAAGGAGCAACAGAATCCCTGGCCGGACCTTCTATACCACTGTCAGTTAAGAAGGATGAATTTCATTCCAAAAAATTTAACAAGCAGGGATTTATCTTGATATTGAAAAGATGGCTTGAAAAGAAGGTTATTATTGATCATCTCACTGGTAACTCTAATTTTATTTATTGTGGAAAAAACTGTTCCAATTATGACTAAGACGGATGTTGAGGTTGTAGGTAGTGATACAGATTTATTGGCTATGTTAGTCCATTATTCAAAAGAAAACACAAACCGCCTTATCTACTAAGTTGAAAGCAAGCCCAGTGCGAAGCATTTCAGTATTTTATAAGTGAAGCAGAGCCTCGGTGACCCTGCGGCAGACATTCTGTTCTCACATCCCCTCCTTGGTTGTAACACTACATCAAGAATGCAGGCTTTTCGTCTGCAAACTGTAAACCTCGATACCCTTTGTCAGCCACAAAAGACTTCTAGACAAACCCTCAGCTGCTTCACACAACTTTTATCGAGTACCCTTTCAGATACCTCAGTTGAATGGAAATCCTTTCAGTCTGAACCTTACTATTTTGGGTTGGCGCATTCACGATGGTGAGTTCGTGTAAGCTATGACTGGTGCAAAACCAGCACTAGAGTGTCTGCTTAGAGTCGTCAGGTTCACATGTAAGTCGGGTTATCAAACAGCAAGATGCTAGTGCCGAAGATATGGGCTGCGATGCTCTCCTGGTCTGTCCTGAATATCTAGGCTAGCACTGCACCGACTTAATTGAGGACAAGCAGAACCAAAACAAGTGGAAAAATGAAACGTACTTTTAGCGTAAAATAAATGGAAGCAATCAATACTGTGATGCTAATTAAGGATACTAAAATTAGTCAGCTTTTGTCTCTTACTTTTATGTGATCTTCGAGAGCTTTTGCCAATCGTAATGGAAGCAGAACTTCGTTTTTTTTCAAATCAAATTAATTTATTTAACAAAAAAATACAAACAAATTTACAGCAGTCATCTACAAAAACCCGAAGGTTTGTTTACGATGGCTGCAAATCCATTATTATAAAGCTCTACATCCACATAACAACTATCTCTTTGCAGGGAAAAATCAAGAATTGAATTAAATCAACATAAAGAACATCTCCTACTCTATAAGGATTGCTCCATAGAAATCACAAGTGAGCAATATCACCCATCATCTTACAACATCCGCTCGAAAAAAAAAAAAAAAAAAAAATCAGCGAAAAAAAAAATTGCAACAACAGAGGTAAAAAAAAATGATACTTGTAAATAAATCAACTATGACAAAATCAGTAAGTATCAGAAATTATTTTAAAATATTGTTTCTGAAGTAGGCAAGCAAGGTGACCGACACGATGGGTAGATCAAATTGCTATTTTTTGATGAGAACTAAACGCTTTTTGCTTGGTTGAACTTCGATGCTACAACTGTTCGCCCTTAATTTTCTTGGTTCACATATCTATTTTAGTAAGATTTAGTTGCCCCATTTTTTTAAAAAAGGTTTGTGGCCTTTGGCTCAATTTTGAGCAGCCCAAGAAATTCTGGCTACGTAAAGTTTAGGTTGTAAGGTCTTTCGTGCCTAATTTCTTTTTAATTCAGCATGTTAGATGAGGTATAAAATGACATTTCAAACATTTGTTCAGAAAGTACGTTTTCGAGCTTTATCCTGTGCAATTTGGCTTTTATGGGCTTTTCAGGTAAGACTAAAGTCTAAAGCAATATTAAGACTGATATTCATTCGCAGTAGGTCATAAAATTAGTACCCTTGAAAACCCATCAAAACTGAAGTATTAGTAGAGTGTACATATGGAATTCCAACAAACGTATAGCAAGGAATTCTAACAGCCATATAGCAATCTTTATGTTATTTGCATACGCCTCTACACCTATTCAAAGAGATTCAGAACTCCCTCACAAGGTGTATACTTCTAGTCCATCTTGTTCTAGTTGGGAATTGCGCAATATGTTATGAAGGACAAGTTTCTTATATAATTTCTACTTCGTAATATATATGGTATACATGCCTTTTATGGTAAATCCGTGTCAGAAAACCAGTGTGTCTTGTTTAGGTGTTAATATATTCAGTTATTTTTTTGTATATATTCAAGTTTCAAATTATAATTTTATACGGATTGAATAGTTCATTCGTCCTATCAATATCATTATTTTACAATCATTTACATTGATAGAGATATGGAATCTTCTAAGCGACTTCTGGTGAGTAAAATTTTCTCATATTATATTATAAAAAAAGAAATCTATTTTTGTCTCGCCATTAAGTTAAGGAAGAATTTCCTTTGCCTTCCTTACTTACGCTTTTTTTCACCGTGCTGTTAGCTCTTTTAAAAAGCTTCCTATGTTAATTAAACAATCCACGTGTTTCAATTTTAGTAAATATTCAAAAAAAAGAGGCAGGTTCACTTTGATTTTGGCTCATCGTACATGAAAAATTAAAATAGAATTTGCATATTAGTTTCGGCCGATTTAATCCGGATATGAAGGGTCACCCCCTCCTCAATATCATGCTCTTTACGCTAAAGCTGTTAGCACTTCCAAAAAAGCTTCCTATTCTAATTAAAAAGTCCCTGTTTTTTTTCTTCAAATTTTGGTAAATATTCAAAACAGGGCCAGTCAGTTTTCTCACTATCTGATTAAGTTTAGCATGTTTACAAATTTGTTGGTTAAATGGCTTTCTCAAAATTGAGTTATGAATTAACTTACGAACTATGCCTGAGTACGGTCCAAGGGCCGCACTCAACGTAACAACCAAAAATATAAAAGAAAAATTATACTAAAATGCAGAATTTAAGACTATTTTTTAGCTTTTAAAACAACTCTAAGCATTAAAACTTCAACGACGTCAAACAATTCGTGGTAATGAACTGTAAGTAAGGAGCGCCCGTCCTCAAAAGTAACCGAAATTCTAAAAAAAACAGAATTTTTGATACCAACAGATATATAAAAAAAGAGTCGACTTTTTATGCTGATTTCAAATACATAAATTTCATTAGGTTTAGTCTTACCTATCAGAGGTTACGAGGCTGAGAAAATTTTCCTGATTTTTGAAAAAAAAGGGATAGACACCCCTTAAAAGTCAAGTGATCTTAATAAAAATCACACCATCAGATTTAGCGTATCAGGGAGCCCAAATGATAAGGTTTCAAGCTCCTATCTGTAAAAAAGTGGAATTTTCTATTTTTTGCCACGCAGAAGAAAGATCACGGATGCGTGTTTATTTCATCACGATTGACATGTAAAAATTTGCGGCACAATATAACTGAATTAGCATGCATATATTTGGGGTAATGAGATGCAGAAACCTTCTGGGTGTTACAATTTTATAGCTTTTAATTAATTCTTTATGAACGACGTCTGAAACACCAGGATGGTCTTGGGGGGCTATTTACCTAAGCTTTAATTCTTAAATCGTTTGTAAATTTTTAAAAGCTTTTCCTTTCAAAAGAAAAATTGTTTAATAATTTAGTAAATCGACTTCTTATATGCTTGCAGTGAATAATGCTATTTCGCGATTGACAAGTAAAAATTTTGGGAGGTTGGGGGGGGGGCACTTTAGTTGTTGATATGGAAGGAGAAAAAAGTTCTTCGCTTACAATGATTTATTTAGTCCAGGTTAATGACAACCCCTTCTTGGTTAATGCCATTTAATGCCATGATGACTAGAATTTCAAATTTTGTACTTCAGAACTTTACGGTGCGGGTCTGACTTTCCTATTTTCAGAAAAAGGCACTAGAACATCAATTTAAGGCTGGTAGTTACCCATGGGTGCACATCAGCGGGGCAAGGGGAGGCGTCAGCCCCCCCCCCTGGCTGAATGATGGTGTTATATATTTGTATTAATTAAAAAAATAACTTTTGTCCACCGAATAAGTTTTCAAAGAAAAGTAAACAGCTCTATTAAGCCAAAAATGGACAGAAATAAAGTCAAATAATCTTCCAAGCGAAAAACTACCACATATCAATATCAACAATTAAATGAAAATCAAAACGAACAGATATTACGATAAACAGCCTAGTCAAACTCAAAACGAACCAAAATTAACATTACTAGGGCTGACAACCCTCATGTCTTGTCATGACCAGAACATGACTTAGGCTCTACTGAAAAAAAATGACCATGGACTGTCAGTTTTATATACCTATATTGATATTTATTCCTTAAAATAAAAAAAGGGTAAACAAAAGTGAGTAAAAAAAAGTTTTTTACTTATTTAAGTAAAAAAAGTGAAAACATATTTTGTTTTCAGTAAAGCACAAATTATGTTCTTTTTCTTGAGAAGGCATGGGGGTTATCAGCCCTACTAATGTTAGTTTTTGCTCGTTTCGAGTCCGACTCGGCTATCTATTCTAATTTCTGTTCATTTTGAGTTTCATTTATTTATTGATAATGATTTATGGTAGTTTTACGCTTGGATTATTACTTGACTTCCTTTCTACCCATTTTTGACTTAATGGAGCTTTTTAGTTTTCTTTGAAAAACTTGTTTTGTGAATTTTTTTTTAGATGAATTTCTGTTTGTTTTTTATTGACAAAGTCATTTTCATGAAATTTTTATAGTTTGGCATAATTGTCGGGGTTTGACATTCCCAATATCCCAAAAGAAATAGTTGCTGGACTGTTCGACTATGCTGAACAAAATAGTTGTCTCAAAATTTTGACTAGATGTGTTTGGGAAATCATTCGGCTTGAGAGACTGGCTGATTGCTCTCCAATCTCTTTTTAGTCATATAAAGGACCCTAGAACCTGTTATTTTGAATCGAATTAGCTTCTTTAAATGTTTCAATAATAATTCTAGCTATTATAGAGTAGTGCAACCTATGATATTGCTTATTTTTCTTTATGTGTTTAAGTAGCTTGAAATTTAGGTCTTTAAGCTTGCAAGTTACCTACTGAGAAAACTGAAAATAATTTTTATTTTAGGATGCTGTTGATCAAACCCCCCAGCAAAACCGAACAAAGTTGAATGTCACCCCTGACAGCAATGTGAGTCATAGCAAAATACACCATGAAAATACCCCCTTTCACATTTTCGAAGATTCGAGTGCTACAAGAAAACAGATAAGGATGCTTATAAAAACACAAGAAAAAGATAGACATTCACTTCTATTTAAAGGAAGAGATGTAAGGCGCTATGCTCAGTTAAACAATGCAAGAACCATCTGAGGTAGTCAAGGCTATGTTTTATCAAGAAAATATCA
>JAQQPU010019903.1:172-15974 GCA_029168905.1 Artemia sp. Kazakhstan ARC1039
CTTTAGACATACAAACCAACAAAGACAAACACTTGGACTTGCAAACATCAGCCCATACATACAAACAAATAGATTCACACATACAAACAGAGAAAGAGAGGCACTTTAGACATACAAACCAACAAAAACAAACACTTGGACTTGCAAACACCAACCCAGACATACAAAAAAATAGGTTCAGACATACAAACAGAGAAAGACAGGCACTTTAGACATACAAACCAACAAAGACAAACACTTGGACTTGCAAACCCCAACCCAGACATACAAACAAATAGATTCAGACATACAAACAGAGAAAGACAGGCACTTTAGACATGCAAACCAACAAAGGCAAACACTTGGACATGCAAACACCAACCCAGACATACAAACAAATAGATTCAGACATAAAAACAGAGAAAGACAGGCACTTTAGACATACAAACCAACAAAGACAAACACTTGGACTTGCAAACACCAACTCAGACATACAAACAAATAAATCAGACATACAAACAGAGAAAGACAGGCACTTTAGACATACAAACCAACAAAGACAAACACTTGGACTTGCAAACACCAACCCAGACATTTTTTTTTTAATTTATTTTATTAAGGTATCTAAAACATCTTTAGAATAGATACATGTAAGTAATATTTAAGATAATTTTTCACATATACTACCGCTGCAACCCGGATATATAATGATTTCTTTTATTACTTCAGTTACTATGACCTCCAGTTCATTTCTTAATGTAATTTGCTATACAGGGGTTTTGGACAAGGCGGTTCTAATGGTGTACTTTTTATTTTGATCTTACTCCTTTTTTAGGATCTATGAGTTTTCATATTTCTTAACATTGGACGTGATCGTCTCTTACTAGGCTGCTAGTTACCGCTGCAACCCGGATATTTTACTTACTATAGGCTGGAAGTTTGTTCTTTACTGTAATTTCTCTTTCATCCGTAGTTGAAGCAATTAAGAAACTTAAATCAGATAATGTTGATAATGATGGTATACCTAGATTTCACCTTTTATTAGATTGCTCCCCCCCTTATTGACCATATACACCTACTTCTCAAGATGTGTATTTGTACTTCTAGTGCACCGGAGAGATTTTTGTGTGGTAGTGTTTCTTCAATTTTAAAGAAAGGAAATTCTCCTTTAATTTGCTCTTCTTACCAACCTTTTACTGTCTCTTGCACTTTTAGTAAAGTTCTTGAGCATGTATTACTACGTTTTGTGACTAATAATATGCTTGAGAGAGATAACCAGTTTGGATTTAAGCCCGGAGTAGGTTGTCAACACGTACATCGTGTATTATCTTCTTTGCTCCTTGAAAATTCTTCTAAGGGAAGGAGTATATATCTTTGTATTTTAGATCTATCAAAAGCTTTTGATAGTGTATGTCATAGTCAGCTTTTTTCTGCTCTTCGTGGTTGTGGTGTCAATCTAACGGTTATTTTGCTTCTTCGGTACTGGTACTCTAATTCTTTTCTGCGGTTTAAATCTGTGCCAGCATCTATTATTAAATTGAAAAGAGGTTTAAGGCAAGGTGGAGTTTTATCTCCGACCCTTTTTAATTTATGTATTTCAGGAGTTCTGGCAAAGATATCGGCTGCCTATCTCTCCGGTTTTTCTGATGTTTCATTCCTGGCTTACGCTGATGATCTGCTTCTTATAAGCCGTATTAAAACTGGTTTATCTAACTTGGTTTCTTGTGTTGCCACTTCTTTTTCAGAAATAGGCCTTTCTCTTAATGTCGATAAATGGAAATTTCTTTCTTTTAATAACATTTCTAGTACTTCCCTTAGCTGTAATGGCTTTACTATCCCTCACGTAGATTCTCTTCGATGGCTCGGTATTTCAATTACTAATAGTCTTCCGAGCTTTCGCGAGCGCACAGTGCTAATTAGTCAGATACTAATATGAAAATTAAAGTAGGATATGCTAAGATTGTTGCCAATAGAGGTAAATATAATAAACTCGCGTTGGCCAAGCTCTACTTAACTTTTTGTGACCATTCAAATCCTTTTGCTTCTGGAATTTTTCTCCTTCTTAAGAAAAATGAGTTAAAAAGAATCCGGATTAATTATTTTATATTTTGTAAATTTTTGTTGTTTGTTCCACCTTGGACAAAAAACCGGGTAGTTATTCATAAATTTCTTGTTCCTAATATTACTGAAAAACTGGAAGTACTACACAGAAAACTTTCAAATTCTGCTTGCATCCGTTTTCCTCCGCACCATCACCTTATCAGGTTTTTTCAGTCGTAAGTTATTTTTCTTTTATTTGTTTAATTGTTTTTCTCTGTGTGGTCAGTCTACATTGTTTAGTGTTGTAAAGAGTGAGTAAAATTCAAATAATGATATATAGGATGAGTTTATAAATAGGATAGGTTTATAAATAGGATGAGCAAAACCTATAAGATAGTTAAACAAGAGTTAGAAAGATGTAAAATAAACCAAGAGTTAAGAAAACAACCCAAAGTCAAAGGGAACATAAATTTTAAGATAGGATATTGTGTCTACCTAAAAAATGAGGAAAAGGTGGAAGGCAAAAAACTTTCCAGTAAATATTCTGGACCTTACAGAATAATAGAAAAATACGACAATGATTTTACTTTTAAAATGATAAACCCCGACAACAAAAGAACATATAAGGCACATGTTAGCTGTTTAAAAAGGGCCAAATACCTGGAAAGATGGGTATCGAGACCCTCATCTACCGATTCGTCAGACGCGGAAGACGAATCCCCCAAGTCAAGGCTAGCTGAGTTAAAACCTTTTAATTTCAAACAAGATTATTTCGAAAATGACAGTGACGAGGAAAATTTTGAAGAATTCTTAGCCATGAAAAATGTAGTTGTCCCCAAAAGAAAATCTTTAATACCAGTAGGAATGAAAAAGCCAAAAGGTCCAAAAAGTTCATCGTCAGAAAGCTCAGAAGAGTTAGACTATACGCTATCCCCAAAACCCCAATTTTTTCCCGATAGAATTTCGACCCCTTGTCCCCCCAAATGGTTTCCAGATGATATGGTATCACCAGCAACCCCGATAGAGAGACCCCTATTGTTGGAGGATGAATTAAATAGAGCTATGGAAACCCCTGGTATAAAAATAAAGAAAATTCCAACCAAGGACACAAACAAGAAAAATTTGAGAAAAGATATGGACATAATCAGTTAGCATATGAAAACAAGGCAAAGTATCTTGCCTTGGACCCAGGAATCCCCTGAAAATGAAAATCTAGGACAATATCATGACATAACGTCGTCTAAAGGTAGGCCCAAGGAATCGTCCTCCTGCCGACAGACCATTATACAGAAAATGCCCCACCCCCCTGAAGATATGGCATTCAAACAATGGAGACACCCTGCACAAACATTTGACTCCCCCCAAAGTTCTCAAGAATCTTTTAACTCTCCTGGCCCATGAAACTCTCCTGAAACTTGAATTCAGCATGAGGAAATGGAAAATAAACCTTCTACCTCCAGACGAGACGAAATATATGAAGCAAGGGCAGGTCATACCCTAAAATCACAAAGGAACACCCCAAAAAGCCCTAATGAAGAATCTTCAGAGACCAGTTCTACTGAATCAAACGAGGAATCAGTCCCATATGAACCCCAAGACACACAAAAACGGAAACCAACTTCGGCTGCGGCCCATGCAAAAGAGGCTAAATTAAAAGGTCAAAAATTCCTATTGAAGCAATACAAGAAGTTTGACCCGATCTCTATAGGAAAGTCTAAAAAGAATAAAACGAAAGAAAGCGAAGAGGAAATTACCACAAATCTGTTAGAGTGGTTAAGAAACCAGATAGGCCTATGTGGAAATATGTCTAGAGATCAAGTACTTAAAAACTCATAAAATAATGTTGATGCCAATTTGAGTAAGATAAATTACCCAAAAAATTCCTTAAAACAATTGTGCTTGGATACGACACTTCAATGAAAGCTACCTGTAAAAGGTTGAAGGAAATTAATAGTTAACTTTTGCAGATAAGCTGAATTCCGGTTTGATAGAAAAACCTGAAGGTAGAAGCAGAACAAGAATTGCTCAACCCTCCCCCCCAAAAAAACCTGGTGCCATTCTGTTGCTGACAGAACGAATATGGACCAATTACTTCAGAGGCGATCGAAACTTCTAGATGCTTCGGCACAATTGATAACAGAAAGATTGAAAATCGAAAACATTATTGAAGCCACACTTAAATCTCTTAGCGAAGTTAAGCCCTCCAAGGAAAAAATAAACAAAAAAATAAATGAGATTCTTGTGACTAAACAAATAGATAAACTAATCAAGACTGGGTTTATAGAAGTTAAGGAAGAGGCCGCAAGAATCCAGAATGAAATGGAATCAATAAGCAACGCTATGCTTGTCAAGGGATACAATTACCTCGATAAGCTCCTAAAACTACAAGGCTTATATAATAAAATGCAAGAAATTGGTAAAAAAGTAGAAGATTATAGAAACAATACTGTCTTAACTGCAACAGCAGCGGTACAAGAAGCACTGGTACCTGAACAAGTCAAGCTCCTAAACTTACAGCATGAGTACGACCACTTAAAAGCACAGAAAGAAATAATTAAACTACGACAGGAAAGCTTAGAAAAACAACTGAAGGAAAACAAAGCCAAAATCAACAGAGAATTGCAGAAACAAAGAGAATTTTGCACAAACAGAAAATGGTGGAAACCTTATTTACAACTGAAGTCAATTTACCTCTCAACCCACAACTGGAAAATATTCTTGCTAACACATATAAAAAAGACCACCAAAACCCCCATATTTTAAAATCCCCAATAAGGCTCAGTATCCTTTTATAAATCCCCAAACGGAATCTACTCAATAAAACCCTCCAACCTATGATAGCATAACTGCTAGGACCCAACATCCCATTACCCAAGTAAATGATACAACTGGCCAAGGCTCCTCAAAGATCTCTCTACCACAAGGAACGCCCGAAGTGCAACCGTTACACTCTGATACAGAAAACTAAGAAAACGTTAATCATGACTACTAGTTAAATTCAAAAAAAGGTAAAATTCTTTTTCTCGCTTAAATACCTAAACAAGATAATGATGAAATATGTTTTTTGAGTATACTATAATAAACTGTGCAAACAAGGGGTATAGCGGTAATCGAATACCTCGTGCGAGATTCACGTTATACTAGAGGACTCATATTTGCATGGTGTTGGCAGTAATGTGGGACGTCAAACTAGAAAGTTTACTTTATTGCTAACGCCATAGCAAATAATGTTAAATTCTTTTAAGGCTTTTCATTTCCTTCCTGGTTCTTTAAATAATCTCGTCTATACCCGCATTTGAAGATGAGTAGAATAAAATACTGTATTTTGGATTCAACCGTAGAAGCTAAAGTATAATTGAAGCAGCTGTCCTAGTTTTGCCTGTCCCAGGTAGCCCCTAAAGTAGGTAAATATGAGGTTCACTAGGGCACTCTATGTACTGAAATCAATTATATTTCAATGCACAACCCCAAATCACGGTAATTCAGTACATACTTTTGATCGTAGTTGAGATAATCAAAAGGTCGATCTAAAGAAACTCTTTCAGTATATCAAACCTCGAAACACTAAAATACTAGACTTTGATATATTTTGGGTGTAAAAATCATCTTCTTCAAAGGTGACTCATTAATCTTAAGTACCAAAGGGTATATTCTAACTAAGGATTTTATTGATGTAGCTACTACTTTTGAAAAATACCGGAGCGTCATTACCCTATTAGCGGCAATGTTTAAAAAAAAACTAACTACTAAAACAGGGTCGATCCTACATTTTTAGCAGTTAATTTTATCTGACGTCTTATCCAAATTCGAAAAACTGCACGCGATCAATATAATCGAACATTTTATTGTAGAATATCCTAACCTTTTTTCTTTTACCTTCATCATAAGACATAATTAGTACTTTTATTGTTAGCAAGGAGCCTTCTTTTAAAATACTAAACACCGTTAGCCCATTAGATTTGATCGTACATAGAGACAATGTATACCGATTACTTTCAAGATTTCCAATGCCGTTTAGACAATTGGTCAAAAGTAAAACTTTATTTTAGCAATATCTTGTTATCATTATTAGTATTATCACGATAGCCAGACAGCCATAAGACACGCTGTGTTAATTACTTAAATAATCATAACCACTTCTCACAGTAAAACTCGAAAGACCCAAAAAAGGCTTTGTTGCAAACAGCAACCAAAAATATTCTTTTAAGGATAAAGATAAATTCAGCCGATTGAATAACCCCTATAGATTGCCTTAGTCACCCCCTATAAACTAAATGAACAAATAACATTTTGGATTTTCATAAAAACCACACCTTTTACTTCGGATGTTATTAATCGTGTACAATCTTCGATTGGCCCCATATAAAATGTTAATTCGAGATAATAACCTTACACCCGTAACTTTCAATCCCGTTCGAGAAACCACAAAATTTATGGCAAATTAGTCGGTTCACTTACGCATTTTTTTTCTCAAATTAAAATACTTTCCTTTTTTTATTTTTTGCAATATTAGGAATTAGATTTATTGACCTGCGTACTATTGTATATTCTGAACTATTTTGAATATCCTTATTAATGAGCAGTCTATCCCCCTAAAAACAAAAATCATATGAACGATTAATTTACTATGCTAAAATATCAATAAAAACACCAATTTCTGCAAATAAGATGAAATTGCCCTTGAAAAAAATGAGACAATTAGTAAATTTCTTCTTGGTCACAAACTATTTATCTCTTCGCTGTCGATTATATTTTAACAAAACCTCAAAGGCAATAGAACTCTTAAACTATTATTTGAAAAAAAACTACGTTTTCTAAAGAGTTAAAGAGGTTGAGTCACAAGCTCGAACCTTAAAACGTACAGGGATTAGGAGGTGCCGTTGGGGGGCTGCCGCCCCCCAAACCCCCGCTTCCGTATATGAAAGGGGCTGTGCCCTCCTCAGCACCTCGCTCTTTAAGCTAAAGTTTGATAAGATAAGATAAGTTTTATTCTTCATTAAATACACATACAGTATTAAATTTTATTAATCCCTCAAAGGCTCATTGGCCTGTACAAAGAGGGAAGACATATGAATTACAAACACAGAGATAAAAAAAAACAAAAGAAAATTTAAAATGATCACCTACTCACATATGAAGGAGAAGAAAAGAAAATATAGATAAAATGGAAACTATAGAAAAAGTTAGAATACATAAACTAAATTAATTAATTATATTAAATAGACTCAAAAAAAAAAAAAATTATTACTATAAGCCTGTAATGGTGCGAAAGCAATAAAATTTAACCCGTCTTCATGAATGCTACTCCTTAGTGAACTATACAAATTTCAGCAATAAATATTGACTGTCATACCTGAGGCCTGGGAGTCATAGCGCAGACAAGACCACCATAAAACAGAACTAAACATTCAGGGGACATCAACTCAAAAAAAAAAAAAAAAAAATTATTCAGTTTGATTCTTAACTAAATGGTCCTTAAGAATCCTCTTGAAAGTGCCAAACGAGTGGCATTTCTGTACTGAAGAAGGCAGGGAGTTCCAAACCTGATGACAAGCGATGAGGGGATTGAAATCTGACCGCACAGTGGGAGTAGGATGAAAGCAGATATTATGTGACGAACGAAGGTTATATGGAGCTGAATCAGAAATAAACTGAGGAGTTTTTTGAAGAGATTTTGGAAGATTGCCATGAAGCTGATGAAAAACAAAAGAAGCACAAGAAAGAGTGTAGATAGACTGTAGATTTAGAAGCGGTCTTGGTGAAGAACGGTTGGTGTCCATAATCAGACACCGTGTTTTATCATACATGACAAAAAGCGACCGCAGTGTAGAAGGAAAAGTAGACATCCATACTATGGGGCAATAAGAGACATATGACTGGACAAGGCAGAAAAAAAGAAGCTTCAGAATAGATCCAGGAAAGGTGTGTTTGAGTTTTCGAATGACACCCAAACTCCGTGAGACCTTAACCCTAATCATGGCTATATGGTGTCTAAACGAAAGGTTCTCATCAAGCAGGATACCAAGAAACCGGACCAACCGATTCTTTGGTCTACACAAAGAGCCTTGTGACACCTGAAGCTGTGTCAGTTGAGGGAAAGCTACACCAATTCGAGAAAAAATAAGAAAATGTGACTTGGTAACATTCAAGGCCAAGTAATTCGCCTCAAACCATGAAACTGCTCTCTCAAATATTGCCACCAGATTAGACCTGACATCACATTCCGTCCTCCCTAGAGTCCCAAAAGTGCTGTCGTCAGCAAAAGCAACGAGGCAATCTTCATTAGAAGTAGCATTGGGACACGAAGGAACATCCGGATGACACAGATTGCAGCATACTAGAGGACTGGTGTTCTTGACTGCTGAAATCAGATCATTGACATAAATCAGAAATAAAACGGGGCCAAGAACAGATCCCTGGGGGACACCATATTCTACTTCAGAAGGGCTCCGGAAAAGCGGATCAATTGAAATAAGTCTACCAGAAAGATATGATTCAAACCAAGAGTAAACATTTGATCTTATACCAATATGCGATAATTTCCAAAGAAGGATCTGATGAGTCAAAGAATCAAAAGCTTTACGAACATCCAAAAATAAAGCTGCCGGGAAAAGACCAAAATCTATTGCCGAATGAATGAAATTCTAGAGAGATGCGCAAGCATGCTCTGTAGAGTGATTCGCTCGGAATCCAAACTGGAAATCATGGAAAAAATTTTTGACATCCAGAAAACTAAGAAGCCTGGATAGCATAGCCTTCTCAAAAATTTTGCTGAAAACAGATAGAAGAGAAATTGGCCTATAATTAGCAGGATCACTCCGGGACCCACCTTTAGACAGCACTATAACCTTAGCTCGCTTGAGTGATTCAGGGAAAATTCCATTCACGAAAGACAGATTGACAAGCTTAGTTAATGGTGACAGAATAGCAGGAAGAACGGCACGGATAACCCTTGTAGGAATTCTGTCTGGCCCTGAAGACGATGAACCTTTAAGTGCATTTACGATCCGAGCTACCTCAAACTCAGAAACAGGGTTCAAGACCATTGACTTTAAACATGGGGGTCCAAGATAGGCTCTGAAATCGCAACGAGGAGTTGTAGAGCTCACAGACGAAGCAGTCGTTTTTCCTATATTAGCAAAATAAGACGTAAGCTCTAGCTGAACATTTTCATCACCTTGGACAATTTTACCGTCAACTATCAGCGTTGTTGGAACTGAAGGCGGAGGGGGAGTAGGTTTAAGTACAGAATTAATAATTTTCCATGTCTTCCCAACATCCTTTCCACACTCAGAAAATTTCCTGTGATAATACTGAGACTTGGCCTTCCGACACAGAGAATTAAATAAATTCCTATAGGCCTTGAACCGCTGATGATGAGAAGCAGATGACGAAGTCTTGTATAGTTTCCACAGATAATTTTTCCTTTTCCAGCTTTTATGGAGACCTGGAGTCATCCACGGATTCAGCAGTACTATCCTTTTCGAGGTATGAGGCTTTGGATTCTGGTGGCAAACTTCAAGGATACCTTCTTTTACTGAATCATAAAAGAAATCAAAAGAGCGGTTAAAATCCGATTCAGAATCCAAACTATCCCATGACTGATCAGTCAAAGGAGATTTAAGTAGACTGATCTCACTGACACCAAAACGAAAAAATGGGAGATTAGATGGCGAAACATTACGCTGCAATCGATTAGCAGTCCTATATCGTGAAATAGCAGGGAAATGATCAGAAATATCACTAATCATCACCGAATTATCTAAGACATCTAGTGACGAAAAAATATTATCAATAAGTGATGCATGCATCTCAGTAACCCGGGTTGGTATACAAACTGAAGGTAGAGTTCCCGCAGAAAGCATCATTGACAAAAAATCTGCAGCCGAAGCAGAAATTTGATCCAGCAGGTTAAGGTTGAAATCCCCCATAAGGATTAGTTCGCAAGGATGCTTTTGGACTAAGTCTAAAACCTCTTCTAGAATTTTCATAAACGAAGGAATAGATCCACTAGGGGATCTGTAAACCAAACCGACTACTAAATTCTTACAACCTGACTTAATCTCAATAAAAAGGGATTCAAAGATTCCTTCCTCATTTCTACTCAAATCACTTCGGAAATTATATACAAGATGATCGGCAATATACAGGGCAAGACCACCTTTCGCCATCCGTTTCCGATTCATCCTCTCCATCCTAAATCTTTGGATATCTAAAAGCATATCCTTTTTTGAATCCAGGAAAGTTTCACACAATCCAATAACATCCGGAGTTCCATCACTGACGATCCGTTTCAGCTCATCAAAAGAGGAACAAACTCCCTGAATGTTTAGGCGAAGCACAGAGAAAATACCATCTTGTTTAGAAGAGGCAGAACCACTTAATTGCGAAACATATTTACTTTCAATAACCGATTTAGGATCATTATAATTCCTATTTCTACTTCCAACTGAATTATTAATTATACTTTCTATATCTAAAGGATTATTTTGTAACTCAGCAAAACGTTCCCCCAAAGAGTTGACATCACCCTGGTCACTAAAAGAATTAATCATTTTACTTACGGTGGATACATGGCAAGACCTCCCTTAGCCATCTTGCAGCGGTTTATACGTTCCATTTTGTAACCATGGATATTCAATAGCATTTCATTGCAAGAATTCAAAAACGTCTCTCATAAACCCACAACATCAGGCTGTCCATCAGAAACAATTTGTCTTAAATTATCTATTGACGAGGAGAGACCCTGAATGTTAAGCTTAAGTGCTGTCAGAGAATAATTTCCTTTGGTAACCTCCTCTCCCCCCAAATCCGAAACATATTTACTATAACAAATAGGGTTTATATTAATCGGGTTTATATTAATCGGACTTTGATTAGCCTGACCCACATAATTATTTACGATACTAATTACATCGAAAGGATTATTTTCAAGCTCGCAAAGCCGACTCTCATGGCTTAAAAAATTCACAAAAACAGGTTTTACTTGGAGTCTATTAAAGTCACCAGATGAACCAAAAAGAAATCTTTACTTAAATCAATTGCAAAAGAAAAACCTGTCAAAGGATTACAAACAAACAAATAACTAATTGGACAGCAGGTATTATCGGAATGAATCATTAGCACGGAAAGAGAAACAAAAATGAAAAAATAAATAAATAAAGTAAATAAATGAAAATTAATGAACTCTGGAAGGCATTTACAAATTAAGAAAAATACTAACAAGTCACATACTAATGCATTCATGCAAATAGTTTATTTTACGTATACGAGTTTCACCCGGAACTTTGGCTAGAACTTGCCCATGATCAGACCAAACACTTCTTGGACCAAAGGTGCTGCGAGCCGCGTTTAATAGATCGCGACGCTTTTTAGTTAGGTTTTCAGACACAAATACACCTGACTTAACCAACTTACTTTTTGCTGCAAACACTTTTCGAGCAATATCCAAGTTTGAAAGTTTTACCAGGATGGGGGCAATTTTCACATTCTCAGTTTGAGTAGCAGGCTGACGGAATCGATTAGCCTTTAAGAGGTCCATTTTTTTGAAATCTTGCAAGCCCATTATTTTTGTTATCACTTCAATAAGATTATCCATCAATTCCACATTGGGGTTTGGTTTCACACCGTATAAAATTAGGGTGTCAAGTAAGGTATCCTGCTCAAGTTGGTCAACCCTGTCCTCTATTATAGAAATTTTATTTTCAAGCAAGTTCACAGCATTATAAAGTCTTTGAAGGGTTGATTCAATTTTTTCAAATTTAGCATTATATTCAAGGGAAATAGAATTATAAACTTCGTTCACAATATCTTCACTGATAATTTCAGAAGCTCGGCGACCTTTCATTGTGTCTGATACGACACGAGAAATGTCATTCATTAGGTTGGACTTAGTGTTGATTAGTTCCTCTTGAGTTTCATTTATTATTTCCTTTAAAGTTGATGCTGCTGCGGAAGTCGGAGTTGACGGCGCTAGGTTGGATTTTACTTTAGTTTTTTTGGGTAGAGACAAGTAGGTTTTACTCTTAGTCTTGAAAATATCAGGGAATAGGCGCTGCTCTTCAAAAGCCTTATTTACATCTTTATCTGTCCTTGTACAGGCTTCTTTAAAGTGCTCATTCCAGTTGCGGATATGAGCTTCAGCTATATTATGCTCAGAGTGGGTACCGTAGCAAAAGACTAGGTATCTAGCTTGATTTTTCTGGTCTTTGGTGGTTTTAATAACTACTGATGGCCATAAGGGGTATCCCTGAAATGAAGCTAGGACAAGATCGAACTCTTTGTATTTTGCCATTATACAATCTGCAGATACGAAGGGGGGGGGCTGCTCCTAATCCCTGTACGTTTTAAGGTTCGAACTTGTGACTCAGCCTCTTTAACTCTTTAGAAAACGTAGTTTTTTTCAAATAATTTCTGCACGTTTTTGTACAGTTTATAGCTTATTATTGCTTGACTAACTGTTAGCTGATCTTTTGAGGAGTTAAAGATGGGGGGCTGCCGCCTCCCAAAACCCCCGCTTTTGAAGATTCTTGTGTTAAGGCTTTTAATTCCTGAATACTCAAATCAAATGCACAGTAATATTTTTATCAGCCGCCCCAGGCCCCATGTTATCAAAGCAGTGGAGACTTACCTGTAACCTGAAGGCCGACTGTGATATTCTTTTGGAGACGCCTGTTGAGCTGAAGGATTTGATAGATTGGATTTAAAAAAGAAACTGAGTTTCTTTTTTAAACTTTAAATTAAATATATAATAAAATTTCTCTGACGGAGAATCGAACTCGGATCTTCCGACTGACAGTCAGGAATAGCGACCACTGTACCACAGAGACATTACATTATTTTTATTCTGTGCGATGTGTTTTTGACGCAAGCAAATCCCCACAAAACTTGATATTCGGTTTTTGGAAAACAGGGAAGGAGAGATCGGATTGAGCTGAAATTTTAAGGATAAGCTCCCAGGCCCCAGGAAAGCTTGTCCTCTAGATTTCAGCCCGATCAAACAACGTTAAAGAAGGGGCTGTGGTGGGAAAAATTAACATGGGCTCTTATAGGAAAACAAGGTTTTTCATAAATGTAAATTCGGGGGATAATTTTTTCGGTCTGAAAATATCAAAAGACCCTAACAGGTCGAATTCCGCTTCGAATGAGTCCTCATTCACCCTGATCTGTTGCCAACTGTGGCCTGTAGGCGTGGCTGATAAAAAAAAAGAGAAATGAACTTTAAGTGGCTATATTTGGTTTTTGGAAAACAGGGAAGGAGTGATTGGATTGAGCTGAAATTTCGAAGATAATCTCCCAGGCCCTAGGGAAGCTTAACCTCTAAATTTCAGCCCAATCGAACAACGTTAAAGGGGGGCTGTGGTCGGAGGGTCGAAACTTCTGGCCCACTTTTACCCATGAAGATAAAGTCGGAGGGGGGGGGTGAAATTTTGCAAGTTTCTTAGTTGGAGCTTGGGCTACAAAATACGATCACCGCTGTCTCTCTGCGACCACTAGGACCGGAAATCGCTTAACATTGTGGTGGGTCGCCTCTTTATAGAGGCACAAGTGTGCCTCCTTGATAATAGAATAAGTCAAGGAATGGATAACCCTAAGGCAGTATAACTCTTAAACTATAAAAATAAGCCCCAGAACTGCGCAAAATATAGGAAAACCTGAAAAGAAAAGTTTTATGGCCTTAGTGTATTGATCCCTTCGGTTTTATGTATTTCTTGTGTGGCATAATCCAAAGTTAGTTTACATATCTTATAAGTCAAGTGTGACAATCACCTTGAATAAAACTATTTCGACAACCTGTCCCCGCAATCTTGCAACTAATCACGTGTCACTCGCGCAAAATAGACAGTCTTAAAAAACAAAAAGAGGAGCCTTCCATAAGTCAAAAGTAAATAAATTTAGCTATCAAAGTTCCGACATATTGTATCTTGGAGTCACAAAAAAGACAGAACTAAAGGAAAAAAAAAGAACAAATATTGATTAATTTTTCGACTTTTGATGGCCCTGTATAGAGAAAGTATTTTTTGCTGACAAAAAAATTTGTACTATAGATTAAATTTGTAACTAACGCTTAGCTAACTGAGCCATTAGTAAGGTCGTCGTTAGCTAAAACAGCAGGGCGCATACAGCCGGTAGGCAGAGGGCAAAATAATCGTCAAAAACCCTGGCAATTTTATCAATAAATTTAGCTGAAATTATCTTAAAACAAATTGTAACGATCAAAAGTAAACCGCGAAACTAGAATAATAAGAGAGCTACTCTGAGAAAATACGAATAACAAAAAAAAAAGAAAAAAAATTTCCTAGGCTAGATGGTTCCTTAATTTTCGAAAGAATTTTGCAACGTAATTCAAAAATAGTCACATACCTTTCAATTTAAATGTGAGACTCGTCTTGAATAAAACTATTTCAATAGTTATTGCTTACAATCTAGCAATCAGTCGTAAGTTATATATGCAAAACAGGCAGTTTAGTGAAAAAGGCTTTCCAGAAGTACAAAAGACATGAAATTAATTATCGAAGTCCTAAAATATCGTAGCTTGCAGTGATAAATTAGGCGGCATAGATCCATTGCAGCTCATGCAAATTGAACTCAAAATGTAGAAGCAACAAAGGAGATATATAAAATAAAGGAAGTAGGCACAATATTTAGGGTGCAACCAAATAGCATGTGTCGTCAAAATGACCCTTGCGTCGATCAATCACAGATTCGTTGTGACAATATAAGTAAAAAAAGACAATGTATACAAAATAGGTTAATATCTCTTTGACAATAACAGATATTATTCTGCTTCAGAAACCAGACAAAAAATAATAGGCCTTGAAGAAGAATATTCGCTAATGAATTAATGCATAAATCAAACCCCACCGCTGGGAATAAATCGAGAAATACCGTATTGTATTGATCAGTATTGATTTAGTCTTTCAGTATTGATTTAGTCAATCAGTATTGATTTAGTCTTTGAACAGTTAAGATCTATCTATTCTTTTAAAAAGGATTAATCCCAGTTTTGAACTAGTTATCAGTAAAGGATTTTATTCTGATTTAATTAGACACTGGATTCTTTCAGTAGTTACGAAATAGTGAGAACGCTTTTACGTCTCATAAATTATTTAAACATTTATTCAGTAACTGTAAGCTAGTGGAATGTGTGACGTCACTGGATAAATTGAATTGACTGGAGTTTCTGACCAATGCATTAATTGAACTTTTGACTTTGTTAAATTGAGTTAATTTCATAAGATATCCAAGTGAGGTATTCCAGTTTGGCAATAATAAAGATTATTATTCATCATTCAATGCTCTCGTCAGAATAAGACGTAGTTAAGACCTCTGTGGGGAGTGAATTTATGTGACAATATTATATCAAGGATTATTGATATATTTGTGATTAGATGGGACGTAAAAGGAAAAATGCTAAGCAAGAAGGCATGGACAGTTCATTTGACACCTCAGGACTCAGTTCTAGCTCGAAACCGGAAATATCGATACTAGCTGCGGATTTTAAGCAAATTCTTGATGTTGTGAAAGAAAATGGAAATAAGTTGGACAATATCAACAATCAATTAGGAACTCTTACCGCAAGGGTGGATAACTTGGAAAAAGAACAATCGCTACAAACGAATAAGATAAACAATACTGAATCGAAAATTGGAAAGATTGAGAATGAAACCTCTAGCCTCAAAATGCAAATAAAAACTTGCACGGATGAAATAATGGAATTAAGAAGGAAAAATGAAGATTATATGTTTCGGATTGTGAGAATGGAAGCTGCAAAGCTAGAAAA
>JAQQPU010019905.1:5802-15972 GCA_029168905.1 Artemia sp. Kazakhstan ARC1039
AGAAACTGGTTTCACTGGTTTCTGGTTTTACTTTTACTTTATGAAACAAGTTTCAAGAATGAAAAATTCATATTCATTGCTGGTTTTACTTTTGATTCCGCAGAAAAATTCATACGCGTTAAACCAAATCAGTTTTTTCGCTTTTTTAGCAATGTCAAAATTAAAATAAACTATTAAAATTAAAGAAACAATGTTTTCTGTAGCATCGTAAGCTACTATTGGGAGGAAAGGGGACATCATGGGTAAGGGCCTACGGCCTTTTCTAGCGAATAATATGTATGTCAACAAAGTTGGATTTTGGGTAATCATGCTTTTGCGGATTAAAATTGTCAAAGATCGTCCTTGACGGCCAACCATCTAGAGTCAAACAAAAGCAGGTCGTCTCCAAATGGGGTGGGGGGGTCGTAAGGAAAAATTTAAGGGAAACTAAAAGTTCTTGGGAGGATGTCAAGAAGGAGGCTTTGAATAGATTGAGATGGAGGAGGGGCGTGCGTAGCTGTGTTAGCCTTAGGCGGATTCGTGCTGCAGTGACTTGTTAGCATAAGTAGTACCAATACTAGCAGTAGTTTATTGGGAACTTGTTAATTAAACGAAACATACCCAAGCAGTGAGATTAGGTTAATCCTAAAGAAAGTTAATGAAGTTAGGTTAGTCCATAACCTTCATATAACATATAGTTTATATAATAATATAATTTGGGCTATATATTTGCACATTAGAGAAAGGAGAGGTAAAGTATTTGGACAGCACCCCTAACATAACCCCCACCCTCTAATGTCAAATATATAGCCCAAGCTATACAAGTCCAATGCATTCTGTCGAAGTCCAATGCATTGTATCACCTGTCACTTGTTTTTGTGGCTATGAAACCAATTTTCTGAAATCTAACCTAAGCGTAAATCTTAAACGTGTTTCGTTTAATTAACAAATACCGTTTATTGTATCAGATAAAAGGATGATGGTGCACGATAAACATTAGCGCTGAATAGCTGCTTGTCACCCGTTTCCTAGTTTAGCTTGTTCTTAATGTATTTTCAGTCTGATGGATTTAATCAAATTTCCAAAAAAATATTTCCATCGAGGGTAAAAGTTTAATGTGCTATTTTAGCAATTAAAATACAATTCAAAGGGCAGTCTTTAAAATTATTTTCCATTACTAATGGCTTTACATGTTTTAACTTTGATTTGAAAAATTATTGCTAATACCACTACTAACAACTAACTGTAGTACCGAGCCAAATAAAGCCACAAAACATCACACGCTTTCCTCCACCCCAACTTATTCAAAGCTTTACTCTTATCCGAGCCCAAGAAGCTTCCGTTTCCTTTAAATCCTTCCAAGGCCGTATCCAGGGGGAAGTAGGGAGTTTGACCCCTCCCCCCTGTAATGTTTGTTCGACTCGTATAAACGTAACAAAAATGAATATAAGCATTTTTCTATGTTTTTTTTAAGTTTTTTGTAAAAAAAAAAATTAAAAAATCCTTTTTTAGCCCCCCCCCCCCGAAAGAAATCCTGGAAGTGAACCTGAATCCTTCCCTATGATCTGTCCCACCCACCTTACGACCTGATTTTCATTTTACCCCTGATAGATGGCCGAAAAAAACAGTCATTAGCAATATTTCATCCTTCATCTGCAGAACGTTCCCGAATTTCTTTCTTTGTAGGCCTAAAACGTGAGATGACCATGCTCTAGCACCGGTATTGCCAACTGAGAGATGTGATCGAATCGTAGGCACCTTTGGAATATCTAAGATTACTGTTCCTCCTCTCTCGCATCTGCTCATCTTGCACTGGACAAAAAAGAATCCAAAAACATCTGAGAAGCAAATCATGTAGAAAACAAAAAGCAGCACGAGCAGATATTTAAATATATTGAAAAAAATAAACTAGATAGGTTTAAGCAAGCGCCCTTAAATTATTATTGTTCCCCAGCAGAAGTTTTATTAAAGTCTGATTTAAATGAGGAATGCTGAAAACCTCAATCTATTATGGCTCAAGACTTGTTTTTTTTTTATTATTATTATTAAAAATAAAGTTTTAACCCTGGACAGATGAATTACAAATTTCAGCCTAAATTCAGAGGGCGGGTTTTTCTTCTTTTTTTACCTTAACTAGGGTAATCTAGACAAATGAGTAATAAACTTCCGATTTTCATATATTAATTTCAAAAAAACTTCCGAAAAATAAGTTTTTCAAAGAAAAGTAAACACCATTTTAAACTTAAGGCCAGCAGATACAAATACCTGTTAAAATTCAAACTTAAAACGACTAGAAATTACTATTAAAGAATAAATGAAACCCAACACGAACAGAAATTGAATAAACAATCATAGCATTAACATACAACAAGTAATAATATAGATGAATAAATAGATCTTAAAGCGAGTAATACTTTGATTGAATATGAAAATCAAGCTTAAAATGAAAAAAAAATATCTTCCTATTGAAGTATAAATGAAACTTAAAACGAACAGAAATTAAATAAAAAATCAATGCAAACAAACATACAATGGATATTAATATAAATGAACATTTAAATCTTAAAGCAAGTGAAACTTAAATTGAATATGCAAATCAAGCTTGAAACCAACAAAAATCACTACCAACAAGAGTTTGGGTATCGCCTCCTTCTCTCACTGTAAAAGTCTATAACCTACTGCGTCATTGGCGCTTTACTGAAAACCAATTTTATTATAAATATTTTCTTTTGTACTTAATATTGAAAATAAACATTAAAATTATAGAAAAATTTTGAACTGATGAGCTTTCAGCAATTACTATCATTATACATCAAATTTTCAATTTAATTTATTAGTTCTTTCTAAAGTTGTTCAAGACGCATATAGTTTCACTACAAACAAGATTTTGGATACTGCCCCCTTCCTTAACTGTAAATAAAAACCAAAAGCCTACTGCGTCATTGGCACTTAACGGAAAACGAATTATATTAAAAATTTTATTTGCCAGTTCTTACAGCATTGAAAATAAAAATAAAATTACAGTGAAATGAATTCTTGAACGGATGGATCTTTCAACAATTAATATCATTATACATCAAATATTCAACCTGATGTTGTTTTTACTTTCCAAGACTGTTCAAGACGCATATAGTTTTCAATAAAGCGCCAATGACGCAGTGGGTTTTAGACTATTACAATGAGAGAAGGAGACGATACCCAAGCTCTTGTTTGTAGTGATTTTTGTTCGTTTCAAGCTTGATTTGCATATTCAAATTAAGTTTCACTCGTTTTAAGATTTGTTTATTCATTTTCACTTATATCTATTGTACGTTTGTTTGCATTGATTGTTTATTTATTTTCTGTTCGTTATAAGTTTCATTTATACTTCAATAGCAAAATATTTTTTTTCGTTTTAAGCTTGATTTTCATATTCAATCAACCGCTCATAATCGCTTTAAGATCTATTCATTCATTTATATTACTACTTGTTGTATGTTTTTTGCTATGATTGTTTATTTAATTTCTGTTCGTTTTGGGTTTTATTTATTGTTTATAGTAATTTCTGGTCGTTTTGAGTTTGAATTTTAACAGGCATTTGTATCTGCTGAGCTTAAGTTTAAAATGGCCTTTACTTTTCTTTGAAAAACTTATTTTTCGGAAAGTCTTTTTTAATTGATTTTTGTTCGTTTTTGATTGCAAGAAGTTTCAAGTTTTTAAAAATTCCTTATTTCAATATCAAACTTTTTTTTTAAATCAAATGTTCATCAAAATATCAAAACTGGTATCAAAGTAACAATATCAAAGTGAAAAAATGAGCTTGTGTCAACCTCGGAGTTTTTATTATCTGATGTTTGAACTATTTTTAACAAAATGGCTATCTCAAAATTTTTATCGGATGGGTTTGGGGAAAAAAGGGCGTGGAGGTGGGGGCTAATTGCCCTTTGGACTCTTTTGACTCTTTAAAAGTGAACTAGAACTTTCTATTTTCAATCAAATGAGCCCTCCTTGAAATTTATACGAGCTTCCCTTCTATAAGAACCATATATACCCCCAGAGTATAACTTTCAACGCCTGTCCCTGGGCCCTGGGGGGTCGTATCGGCCCCAGAGTTTTAATATCTGATGTTTGAACTATTTTTAACAAAATGGTCACCCCAACTTTTATCGGATGGGTTTATCTATCCGATAAACCAAAGACGTAGAGGGCGGGATGGGCTAGTTGCCCTCCGATCTTTTTCTACTCTGAGAAAATGAACCAGAACTTTTAATTTCCATTCAAATGAGCCCTCTCTGAAATTTATACGAGCATCCCTTTCACGAGGACCATATACGGCCCCAGGACATAGCATACAATGCTTGCCCCGGGGCCCTGGGGGGTTGTGTTGACGCCGGAGTTCTTGTTGTCTGACCTTTGAACTATTTTAAAAACAATGGCTATCTCAAAATTTGTATCGGATGGGTTTGGGGAAAAAAGGGTGTGTTTGGGGGGGGGCTAGTTGCCCTCGGATATCTTTTGACTCTTAAAAGGCGAACTAGAACTTTCAATTTCCAATCAAATGAACCATATATCAGTATTCATCGGTCATTCAGAGCGATAACATCTATTAGTTTAAAACAGTTAATACACAATAATTTTACAGTGCGCAAGGACGGGGAGAAGTTAGCCACGCCCCCCAGAATAGCAGCGTCTCCGGATAAAGATTAATTTCTTTGACAACTGAAGAAGAGAGCGCTACAAAGCTGTGTCCCGGGCTAAAGCGGGACGCAACGAATAAACTCTACTGCAGGAGAATATTGCTGGCAGAGAATAAGGTAGACAATCTTAATTATCTTGAATAAGCAAGCAGAAATGGAGGGGAATCAGATTCAGCCACCTCAACTTCCGGATGCGTCAGATCCCGACGCTATTTCTCAGTTTATGCGTGAAATAAATTTCAAACTGGATTTGATCCCACAGCTCTCAAACAGCTTATCCGGTATAGAGGCAAAAATGAATAGTTTTAGTAAACAGCTAGATACAACAAAATCAGAAATTTCAAACGATCTAGCGGAAATGGGGAACAAAATCAGGGAGTCTACACTGAAAATTGACTCATTGGAGGCAGAACTAAAGCGTTATAACCTAATGTTTTACAATTTCCCTGTGGCTGGTCCATCCCAGTCGAGTTTGAAGGATGGGATTTGCGAGTTTCTTAGCTTGTGCCTCCCGAACCAACAGCTTTCTCGGAGGGACATAAAGGATGCTTTCCGCCTCAGATCAGCCCTGTAATAGTTAAGTGGCACGACTTGGAAATACGAAATGCGGTTCTCAGGAAAAGTTTTGTATTGAAACAGAACGGCGTAGGGGTTGCTCCGGACTATACTACGTATCAATGCAAGGCTAGAAAAAATTTAAAGCCAGTGCTGTCCCAAACCCTAGTAAAAGGTCAAAATGCGCGGCTTAAAGGCGATAGGTTTATCATTGAAGGTAAAACGTACACATACGACCGTGAATGTCAAAAAGTAAAAGAAATGACGGTAAGCCATCCAATTAGGGCCCCTAATCCAGCGCAAAGTAACTCAGATATCAGAGGTATAAATCCCGCTAATCTGAATGAAAATAACTAGAGATCAGTCCAGAATTGCCCTTCAGGTCAGTCGGACTGTTCTGGTAATGAAAGTGACACGAACATGATAGTTGAAAGAAACAGCAACTTGCCGAAAACAATACGAACAGGAAAGATCGTAAAAGTAGCAATATTAGCCCCGTTGATAATACTTACAGTCGCACCGCTAGAAATGTACGGCAAAGAAATGAGGAGCCATTGACAAGTCGGGTTACTGAAGGGAATTGGCCACCAATTTACAGACAAAACACCCGCCCGTTCAGGCAGCTACAAAAAAATCAGCCTTGGCAGTACAGGGTTATTAATAGGCCTAGGGGCGACGATTATTACCGGTTAGCTTTCCACCCGAGTGATTACGGAGCCCAATAGCATCGACAAGGCCATACACAAACCCTGAAGTTTGTATCTTGGAATGTACAGGGTATAAAAAATAAGTTAAGTTCTGTGGAAAGTGATTTGTCAAATTTTGACTTTGTAGCATTAATAGAAACCTGGCATTGCCCTAGTGAAACTCCAAAAGTAAGAGGTTTCAATGTGGAAAGTGTATCGCGAGAGTTAGCTTTGAACAATCGTTATTTTGGAGGCCTTGTAGTGTTGATAAAAGATGAGTCTTTCAAAAGTTATACAAAGCTGAAAAGTAAATCAGAAAATGTTACGTGGAATTTGTTGGTAAAAGAATTAGATGAAAAAAGAGCTAATTTTGAAATTGATAGATTGATATTAATGGGTGATTTTAATGCTTATACTAGTGATGAAGTTGAATTAAAAGATGTGTTAATTCCAGGTATTCCGTCAGCAGTCCCAGCCGTCTACAGAATTCCCAGAGCTAGCAAGGATGAAAAAAGAAGAATAAATCAATGGGGCAGAAGGTTGCTGACACTATACGCAGAATCGGGTTTGATGATTGGAAATGGAAGATTTGGAAAGGATAGAAATCGGGGTGAGTTTACCTGCGTATCTGGGGCTAAAGCAAGTTTAATTGATTATGTTTTGGTGGATATTCGCTGGGATCCGAATTACCTTAATGTGGATGTGCTTAAGCTAGTAGGATCGGACACTCTACTGGTATTTTTAGAAATTAGATCAAGGAGTGCTCCCCAAAGTAGGGATATTTCAAGCGAAAGTCGTATTTATAATAAAAATGTTAGACTTCAGACACCTAGGGACTGGTCTACAGAGGAAAATGTTAAATTAAGTGAAGCGTTTTCAGAGGATGATGTAGCTATAAGGCTAAGTGATTTAGAGAAGATAAATAACCAAGATAGATTGATAGAAGAATTCACGGGGATTTTACATGAAATAGCAGGCCCAGCTCTAGGAAATAAAGGAGGTTGTAAGGATATAGAATGTTTTGATGAGGAATTTGGAATAAAAAAAATTAGAATTGATTAAAGAAATGGAGATTTTGAGGGAAGAGGAAAAAGGCTTCGACTAGTAACAAGGTTTAAAAATGTTCGCCGGGAGTATAAACGCCTTTTAAAACAGAAGAAGAGACTGGCTATTCAAAAAGGTAAGGAGGAGCTGATCCAGTTTTATGAAAAGAGTGATATGCGGTCTTTCTGGAGAAAGATAAAAAAAAGGGGCCTCCATAGCTCAGCTAAAAGTACCTGACCCGAAAACATAGCCTACATACTACAACGACGCGGTTCAGGAAGACTATTCGTTTGACTGCTGGTTCAGCGACGAATTATCGAATACAGAGAATGAGATCAGTCTGCCACTGAAAGAACACGATTATGATCTGATAAAACCCGCATCGGAAGAAGAAATCGAAGAATGCATAAGCGCCATGGAAGGTGGATCAGCACCTGGTAGCGAAGGAGTCCCAACAAAGAACTTGAAACAATTCCAACTTTTATTTATGCCCATCTTCTTGGCTATCTTCAACTCAGTTCTGGCTTCTGGAGAATGGCCCTCGCCGTGGAAAACATCCTTGATTTTGCCGCTATCCAAAAAGGGAGACCCAGCGGATCACAGCAATTATCGACCGATATCTTTAGTACCTAGTCTTAGCAAAATATTAGAAAGAATACTAGATGTTACATTAGCTCATTGGTTAGAAAAATATAGGATTTTGAAGGAGGAGCAGGCAGGATTTCGAGATGGCTATAATGCTATTGATAGGGTCTTAGTCCTACAGGCACTTGTAGAGAAATATGCAAAAGGGAAGAATAGGTTGTACGTTGCATTTTTAGATCTAGAAAAGGCCTTCGACAGTATTGATAGGATTTTCCTGTGCTTAGAACTGTTAAAGGTAGGCTTACCAAGACTTTTCGTTAGGATACTAGCTGATATGTATAGAAAGACATTTGGTATAGTTAAAGTTTTAGGGAAGAAATTATCGTCGCCGTTTGAAATTAGAAAAGGAGTAAAACAGGGTAGTAGTATTTCGCCTAGGTTGTTCACGTTGTATATAAATGATATTGTTGACCATTTTAAAAAGGTATGGGCCCCTACGGTGTCACTAGGGAACCTGACGTTATCTCTGTTGCTTTTTGCTGATGATGCGGTGTTGATAGGCAAGTCACCAGAGGAGCTCCAAATCTTATTGAGTATATTAGAAGAGTATTTAGATAGAAAGAAACTAGTGTTGAATATAAAAGACTGAGATTGTGGTTTTTAGAGGAATTCGTGTGAATAATGATGATCAAAAAGTAGAATTTTATTATAAAGGTGAAAAAGTAAAAGAGAACGAAAATTTTAAATATTTGGGAGTAACACTTTCAGCAAAAGGAGGATGGAAAGAGCATGTAAAAGAGATGATTAAAAGAGGGAAAGCAGTTTCAGCTGCCATTTTACGTAATTCAAGGCTTTCAAGTATAAAAGATCTAAAAATACATAAATATGTTTTTAATTCTAAAGTTTTGCCTACTATCCATTACGGAGCTGAACTCTGGGGGCATGACCCGGCACCACAATTGGAATCAACTCAGCTGCAACACTTTAAGAGATTAATTGGTCTTCACGTAACGACCCACAATCCGGCAATAAAAGGTGACCTAGGTATATTTTCGCTGAGAATGATTAGATTAGCACAGATGATCCGGTACTGGCTAAAAGTTCTAAGTCTGCCAGAAGATAGGTTACCAAAAGCAGCTTATGTGGAGATGCTACGGTCGAAATGTAAAAGATCGCGGCCGTATCAAATAAAAAATGTTTTAGATGGATTAGGATTATCCTATATTTGGAATGAGGGGCTAGGACCCTCAGATCAGGGTGAGCCGTTTTTGGCTATGATTATAGAAAGAATAAAAGACCAGGAAGTCCAAATGTGGACCCAGGCAGTTAAAACATCTGAAACATTGAAGTTTTATTCCCATGTAAAAGAGATATTTGTATTTGAATATTGTTTTAAACTAGGATTACCGGGGGAGACATTGAGGACTTGGTTTCGGATCTGAGCGAATTGCCTGCCACTAAAAAATAGAAAAAGAGTATTTGAAAGAAAAAGGGTGGCCCCAGATGCAGATTACTCTTGCCCCAGGTGTAGCCTAGGTATTCAGGATGTGGCCCATATTCTCACCGAGTGCCAGCAACTTTCTCTATTAAGGGTAAAGTATTTTGAGGGTGGTAACTTGGAGTTCCCGGGGATCCTGAAAACGACTGTAAAAAGGACAATCAGGCAGTTATGTAAATATGTAAATGAAGCGTTGACATCAATGAGTGAAACTTGATATTTATGTTATTTTTCTTGTGGAGTGTAATTAAGAATACTGTTCTGTATGTCCTGTTTTTTGGCTTATAATAAATTATTATTATTATTATTATTATACGCCCCCTGGACAACACTTACAACGCCTACCCCTCGGGCCTTTGGGGGTTGTGTTGACACCGGCGTTTTTTTAAACTAATTTTTTAACAATTTAAAAATAACTGGCTATCTCACAATTTGTAGCGGATGGGTTTGGGAAAAAAGTGCGGGGGGGGGGCTAGTTGCCCTTAAATCTCTTGACTCTAAAAATTGAACTAGAACTTTCAATTTCCAATCAAATGGGCCCTCTATGAAGTTCATACGAGCATCCCTTTCATAAGAACCATACATGCCTTTAGGGAAAAACTTAGAACACCTTCGCCCGAGCCCTGGGGAGTTGTATTGACACCAGAGTTTTTCTTATCCGACCTTTGAACTATTTTTAACAAAATATCTATCTCAAAATTTTCATCAGATGGGTTTGAAAAAAGAAGGCGTGGTGGGAGGGGGGGGCTAGTTGCCGTCGGATCTCTTTTTGATCAGATAAGCCCTCTCTGAAGTTTATACGAGCATCCTTTTCATAAGAACCATGTATACCCCAGGGTATAACTTATAACGCCTGCCCCCGAGCCCTGGGGGGTTGTGTCGACACCTGAGTTTTTGTTATCTGACTTTAAAACAATTTTTAACTTAATGGCTATCTCAAAATTTTTATCGGTTGCAATTGGGGGAAAAGGGGCGTGGGGGGGCTAGTTGCCCTCCAATCTCTTTTGACTCTCAAAAACTGAACTAGAACTTTCAAATTCCAATCAAATAGGCCCTCTATGAAGTTTTTACGAGCATCCCTTCCATAAAAACCCATATATTCCCCCAGGGCATAACTTACAACGCCTGCCCTCGGGCCCTGGGGGGG
>JAQQPU010019906.1:4333-15970 GCA_029168905.1 Artemia sp. Kazakhstan ARC1039
CAGAAGAATGTCTTCAGCCAAAGAATGATTGAGGATATCATGAAAAATTATTTTCCAGGCTTGGATTATTGCACGAAACTGATGCATCGTGGTCCCAAAGCATTTAGTCAATTTATTGATATGTTACTACAGACAAAAAAAAATGTTATTGCCCATTTGTTTGAAGATGACCCAGAGTTTCATCTACTCCTTCCATTTCTATACACAGCCAATAATCGAACAACTTGAGATGGTACCCAGAGTAAAGAAAATATTTTTTAGATAATGTTTACATTGAAGCTAGTAGCGCGAGAGTCAACAGTGCAAAAAACTACCACATATGTCCACTATGTTTAAACACCCTGGACACCTGGATGATTTGTGAGAAATTTTGCGCTATTGTGGATGAATCTGATGAAGAGTTTAGATTATGCAATTAATGTAAACCTATCCTGGTATGATATCGAAAAACCTTAAGTGCAACTTTAGTTTATTTCTAAGAGTTTGGTATCGTCGTGGTTTTAAATTATTTTGGGAGGAAGAACCTGCCCTACGCTTCAATTTTTGGAATAACAAGAGAGAAAGGTTTCTACTTCATCGTCGTGCACACAATGGCTATTATGATTGCAAGCTTACATATTTTTATTTGGCTGTTACTGAGAATGATCAAGTGTGCGGTATTACAGTGAATAAGCATATTGAAACACGTGAACTTTATAAAATGAATGAAAGAAAAATTATTGACTTTAAAAAGAGATATAATAAAGGCTATGTTACGCTATATTGTAAAAACTGTGACCCTGAATTTTCCTTGCAAGACGAATATGAACGGAATCTAAACGATCTACCACTGCTAGCTGTTGTCGAGGGTCTATTTGAAAAAGACAGAATCTGAAGAAAGCGAAAAAAGATTTTTTTTGTTTATGCATTTGTATTAACAAAAAAATTTATTATAAGAATGCTTTATTCTTAGGCCAATAGTATACATACTTGGACACGTTTCCTTAGAATTCACGATTCTAAGAAAGCGCTTATTTGTATCCATCTGGAATATGTTATTATAAGATAATAATTTTCCATGAGATTTTAAATATGTTATTGGGCACATAGCTTATAGCTTAGAGGGGGCATTTATTAGAAACCTTAGAAGCAAGGTAAAATAGATGTTAGCGCACGAATGCTCCTAGCGACAGGAAACGTACACCAAAAAGGGATTGCAGATGCTGCATAGCGATTTCTATTATAAATTGTCAACCAAAAAGAATATTGGAAGCTCTAGATAGCCGAAACGGCCTGGAACTACCTCCCAAAAAAGTGACTGCAGCTTCTACATAGCCCAAACGACCAGGAACCATTGAACCTGATTGTACTTCTTTTTTCAATTGAACGGCGTTTGTGTTTCAGCAGTTACTCTTAACCACTGTAAGCACAATAACCAAGTCAATATCAGCTTTAGCTTGGATTGTTCTCAGATCTTTGCTTCGTAAGTAATCAGAAAGTACACTGACATAACGTGCCTTATTCTCTTTGCACGAGAGAAATTCCTATTTTTTGGTCGTCAGTCTCATTTCTGG
The DNA here is from genome assembly GCA_029168905.1 of Artemia sp. Kazakhstan ARC1039. Classification (NCBI taxonomy): domain Eukaryota; kingdom Metazoa; phylum Arthropoda; class Branchiopoda; order Anostraca; family Artemiidae; genus Artemia; species Artemia sp. Kazakhstan ARC1039. The sequence continues at coordinate 5,887 of JAQQPU010019906.1, forward strand.
GCTAAACAGTATTTCCCGTCCAGTGACACGGTTTCACTTAAGATGAGTCATGTCTTTTGTCTATGGAGGGATCTCGTAGCCATCAAAGACAATAATGGCGTCTGGATATTTGGCCGAAACGTATTTTCAGTATCAATCTAAGATCTCCAAAAAAAGCAAAGCACCCCCGTCTAAGACGTAGGTTTAATTCAGACTCTGTGTTTTCCCCAATAATAAATTTCTGAAAGTCTCTTGATAACTTTTGATAGCTCTGGTTCATCTGGATTTCGGAAAGCGCCAGAATCATATAAAAGTGACGCAAGATAGGAGCTAAGTTCAGATTTAAATGAAGATTCTTCGTCTATATTCAGTCTTTTGGGTATAGCTAGAAGACGTGAAACGGCAATGAATGGTCTAAACGGTAGATTTCTCCCCTATTTTATTTTTTTGGTTTCCCCGTCACAAGGACTGCCTGATCCTTCCGTTGGAACGAATGCTCCTTTTGAGGTTCCATAACCATGCCGTCAAGAATCTTCTTCCCGACTTCCACTGCTTTGTCGGTGTTCACGTTTTCTGCAGTAATTGTGTTAGTAGTAAGGCTTCGCAGTGATAGTAGATCACCCTCGATAGGAGACGACTGCTCGACAAAGTCAATAACTATTTGTGTGTCTTTGCAGTCCCTCTGCTGCCTTAAAATACCAGACTCTTTGTGTTGGTCGCTTTTTTTATACGAAAAATTTGTCAGTTCTCGCATCAGAAGATTAACGTGAGCACAGGCTGGACATCCAATTAGCCAATGAAGTTTCTGTACTTCTGTCATTCCTCTACCTCTATTTTATCAGGTTGCCGTTTACAGACTTCTCATGAGTTCTTGTTCTAAGACCAAATTTGTAGAAAAACCGGCCCAAAATATGTCCGATCTTCTCACAACGTGTTAGCCTTTTTCTAGAGACTGGAAAGATGTTGGGCTTGTATGTTCAAGACTGTTTTAGTGTTTATCTGCTGTAGCTAAAGTCTCACTGACGCAGCAGCTGTGACCAGCTGCTGCGAGTAAGGGAGCATGTCGGTAATTGTTTGCAAATGAGGTTCCAAAATACCAATGTTCAAGGTGCCAGAGAAAAATTGACCTAACTAAAACAGTTTTTGCAGTTTAACTTTTGAAAGGATCAATCAACCAAACTAGGAGTTTTTCCTTGATTCATGAAGGCTAGATGACACTCTTACTAATTTTTGTCGAATTTTTCACTAAATGGTGTCTGAATAATTGATAGTATCCGGTTCAACCCCAACATTGCCTATCTAAAACCGGGTTTCACGGGCATCAGAAGCTGATCGCTTTAGAGTATGAATAGCACCAACACCTTCAGATGTTCTTAACAGCTTCACAAGACATTCTTGTCATACCTTACGCATAATTGCAAAGTTGCGGCTGTCCCCCGTACATCTTAATCATTCTAGTAGAGAATCAGTATTTATTTACAATAAAATGTAGCCTTACTTTTTATGGTTCATTGTAAAACCTACCCATCACGTCAATTCACTATTTAGCTGCGCTCCGATTACAGCTTGGGAAAACCTACCTTGGATCTTGAATGTAATTAATTAAAAACACTTTCCAAAAAATAAGTTTTTCAAAGAAAAGTAAAGGCCATTTTAAACTTAAGCTCAGCAGATACACATACCTTTTAAAATTCAAACTCAAAACGACCAGAAATTACTATTAAAGAATAAATGAAAACCAAAACGAACAGAAATTAAATAAACAATCATAGGAAAAAAACATACAACAATTAATAGTATAAATGAATAAATGAATAGCGAGTAATGCTTAGATTGAATATGAAAATCAAGCTTAAAATGATAAGAAAAATATTTTGCTAATGAAGTATAAATGAAACTTAAACCGAACAGAAATTAAATAAACAATCAATGCAAATAAACATATAATAGATATTAATGTAAATCAATAAATAAATCTGAAAACGAGTGAAACTTAAATTGAATATACAAATCAAGCTTCAAACGAACAAAAATCACTGCAAACAAGAGTTTGGGTATCACCTCCTTCTCTCACTGTAGAAGTCTAAAACCTACTGCGTCATTGGCGCTTTACTGAAAACCAATTTTATGACAAATATATTCTTTTGTACTTAATACTGAATATAAACATTAAAATTATAGTAAAATTTTGAACTGATGAGCTTTCAGCAATTATTATCATTATACATCAAATATTCAGTTTAATTTATTAGTTCTTTCTAAAATTGTTCAAAACGAATACAGTTTCACTACAAACAAGAGTTTGGATACTGCCCCCCTCCTGTAAATGAACACCAAAAGCCTATGCGTCATTGGCGCCTCACTGAAAACCAATTATATTACAAATATTTTATTTTCCAGTTCTTACAGCATTGAAAATAAAAATAAAATTAGAGTGAAATAAATTCTTGAATTGATGGATCTTTCAACTAATAATATCATTACAAATCAAATATTCAATTTGATGTTGCTTATACTTTCCAAGACTAATCAAGACGCATATAGTTTTCAGTAAAGCGCCAATGACGCAGTAGATTTTAGACTTCTACAGTGAGAGAAGGAGGCGATACCCAAACTCTTGTTTGTAGTGATTTTTGTTCGTTTCAAGCTTGATTTGTATATTCAATTTAAGTTTCACTCGTTTTCAGATTTATTTATTGATTTACATTAATATCTATTATATGTTTGTTTGCATTGATTGTTTATTTAATTTCTATTCGTTTTAAGTTTCATTTATACTTCAATAGCAAAATATTTTTTTCGTTTTAAGCTTGATTTTCATATTCAATCTAAGGATTACTCGCTTCAAGATATATTTATTAATTTACATTATTACTTGTTGTATGTTTTTTTCCTATGATTGTTTATTTAATTTCTGTTCGTTTTGGGTTTCATTTATTCTTTAATAGTAATTTCTGGTCATTTTGAGTTTGAATTTCAACAGGTATTTGTATCTGCTGAGCTTAAGTTTAAAATGGCCTTTACTTATCTTTGAAAAACTTATTTTTGGGAAAGTTTTTTTTAATTAATTTTTGTTCGTTTTTGATTACAAAATGTTTTAAGCTTTTAAAAATTCTTTATTTCAAAGTCAAGCTTTAAAAAAAATCAAATCTTCATCAAAGTATCAAATCTGGCATCAAAGTAACAATACCAAAGTGAAAAAAGTTTTCCCCCTTTCAAATGAGCCCCCTTTGAAGTTTATACGACAACCCCTTCTATATGAAGCACCTCTGGGAAAAAAATAAATGGAGTGTGGGGGGAGGCTAGCTGCCGTCCGATCACTTTTTACTCATAAAAAATGAATTACAACTTTCAATTTCCAATCAAATGAGCCCTGTATGAAGCTTATACGAGCATCCCTTCCATAACAGTTATATATGTCCCGAGGGCATAATTTTTTAACATCTACCCCCCGACCCTTGTTGGCTATGTCAACATCGGAGTTTTTGATATCTGAACTTTGAACTATTTTTAACAAAATTTCTATCTCAAAATTTTTATCTGATGCATTTAGGGTGTGGAGGGGAGGGGGGGGCTAGTTGCCATCCGATCTCTTTTGACTCTTAAAAAATGAACGAGAACTTTCAATTTCCATTCAAATGAACCCACTCGAAGTTTATACGAGCATCCCTTCCATAAAAACCATATATATCCCCAGAGTATTACTTACAACGCTTGCATCCGGGCTCTGGGGGGGTCGCGTCGACACAGGAGTTTTTCCTATCTGACCTTTGAACAATTTATAATGAAATGGCTATTTTAAAAATTTTATCGGATAGGGTTGTGAAAAAAAGGGTGCGTAAGGGGAGGGGGCTAGTTGCGCTCGGATATCTTTTGAATCTTAAAAAGTGAACTAGACCTTTCAATTTCGAATCAAATGAGCCCTCTCTGAAGTTTATACGAGCATCCCTTTCATAAGAACCATATGCGCCCCCAGGACAACACTTACAACGCCTACCCCCCCCCCTCCGAGCCCTGGGGGTTGTGTTGACGCTGGAGTTTTTGTTATCTAATTTTTTAACTATTTTTTAAAACTTGGCTTTCCCAAAATTTGAAGCGGATGGGCTTGGGGGAAAAAGGGCGTGGGGGGGCTAGTTGCCCTTAAATCTCTTGACCCACTTTAAAAGTGAACTAGAACTTTCAATTTCCAATCAAATGAGCCCTCTATGAAGTTTATACGAGCATCCCTTTCATAAAAACCGTACATGCCTTTAGGGCATAACTTAGAACGCCTTCCCCTGAGCTCTGGGGGTTTGTATTGACACCGGAGTTTATTTTATCCGACCTTTGAACTATTTTTTTCACAAGATGTCTATCACAAAATTTTCATCATATGGCTTTGGAAAAAGAAGTCGTGGGGTGGGGGCTAGTTGCCCTCGGATCTCTTTTGACTATTAAAAAGTGAACTCGAACTTTTAATTGCCAATCAAATGAGCCCTATCTGAAGTTTATACGAGCATCCCTTTCATAAGAACCATATATGCCCCAGGCATAACTTATAACGTCTGCCCCCGGACCCTGAGGGGTTGTGTCGACACCTGAGTTTTGTTTATCTGACTCTTGAACAATTTTTAAATTAATGGCTATCTCAAATTTTGTATCGGATGCATTCGGGAAAAAGGGGCGTGACGGGGCTAGTTGCCCTCCAATCTCTTTTGAATCTTAAAAACTGAACTAGAACTTTCAATTTCCAATCAAATGAGTCCTTTCTGAAGTTTTTACGAGCATCCCTTCCAGAAGAACCATATATTCCCCCAGGACATAACTTACAACGCCTGCCTTCGGGCCCTTGGGGTCTGTGTCGACCCCGGAGTTTTCGTTATATGGTCTTTGACCTATTTTTAAATAAATGGCTATCTCAAAGTTCTTATCAGATGGCTTTTAGAAAAAAAGGGGACTAGAACTCTCGATTTCCAATCGAATGAGCCCCCTTTGAAGTTTCTACGACGACCACTTCCATATGAAGTGCCTCTAAAAAAACAACAACATTGGAGCCGTATGGCCTTTACTATAGGCAACGCTATAGCGTTGCCTCTGACTAAAAAGTCAACTTGAAACCAAAATTGATTAGTAAGCGTACTTGTAACACATTCTTTCAAACTCGAATGCCAGGAAAACAGGTCAGCTTGCTCTTTCGCATCACCGCATCTATTGAATAGTTTCCCACCGGGAGTGCTGAAGAATATTGCAGAGGCGGGACAATTTTGAGTTGTGTACAAAACCATATATTTTATTGCATGCCCCCGGGGGGGGGGGAATATGAAGGTACTAGGACACGAATTTTTTCTAGTATTTTGGCATAGGAAGTGTAAATTTTCTCTGTGTGGATCCGATTTCATGTAATATCCAGCGTGTATTAATGCACACTTTATCTCGCGCGTGTGTGTGTGGAGAGGGCAAGCGATTCAGAGATGTTCAAAACACAGAACTGAATCCATATTCGTGATCTATGTGCCAGATTTTCCTATCAGTGACCTTTCAAAAGTGCAAGTTATTTTTTAAGTCGTTATTTTAAAAGAAGAAACAAAAAAAAACGTCAATTTTGCCCCGAACGATTTTGGTCGATTTTTTATATGTTGTACAGAATCATTTTCCGGTTCAAAGGATACCAAAATCAAAACTATTGCAATTTGCTTCAAGTAACCCCTATAATTAATTTAGATTGACTGTACTATTTATGCTTGACTTTACTATTTTACTGTAGCCTACTATTGACTGTAGCCTACTGACTTACAGGTTGGTATTTTAAGCATTGTGGAAATAAAAAAAATATTTAATCATTTTCTTCGTTTTTGCACAGCAACTACTATATTGGATTCGACTTAATTATGCGAGAAATTTTAATATGCAAATTAGAATCCAACATTTGTAATTACGTACAGTTTCTGTCTACCAGCATTTTAAGTCAACATGGCATAAAATCGAAATGTTTTAGAATTTCCAAAAATTGTTGTTAAAATAGGAAATAAAAAACCCATAAATCACAAAATTAATAGATAAAGTTGAAGTAACCGCGGCAGGAAACAAAATTAAATGTTGAAGGGTCTGTGCTGAGTGTCATGGATAAAATAGGTAACAAAAAACAAAAAATATTAGAATTAATTTGTTTATAATGAAGCAACTGAGGTAGAAAACAAATAAAAGAGCAGGATTCCTTAGACTTGCTTCGATATTTATCCGAAGAGCCACAGAAGAATACAAATTTTGGTGTATTTTTTCCCTTAATAGGGTATATTTAATTCCCTTCTTGAGAGACCAGACATCACCCACCTTCAAAATAACCCACCTGTCCTCCTCAGTAGTAGCCAATTTGCATTTACACCTTGCTTCACATAATTTCAAGTAACGCCAAGTAATTAAATTATTTAAATGAAGCTTTAAGATAAATGTATGTATTAACTGTTTATTTTAAAAGAACTATGGGGCTCTTTAGTTTAGAAGCGAAGGCGCCATCGCATAGTATTATCGCCTTTGAAACTGGGAAATCACAAAGCTTCCCTTTTATCTCTTGACCTCACATGAAGAATTCCTAGTACACTAGCTATATTTAATACAAATTAGAATGTAATGGGTAAAAATCATTTTAATAGTTTTAATTTTAATTAATTTTAATTAATTAATTAGAATGTAATGGGGATTAATTAATTTATTAATTTATAATTTATTAATTAATTTAATTTATTAATTTATCATTTTAATTAATTGGAATGTAATGGGGAAAAACCAGTTTAATGGGGAAAAATCATTATAACTTATATGTCGGAGCAATGTCCCAGATCGCTCTCTTGAAGAACGCCCCTCTATTTCAGGCTGCTGATTACGGGGCAAATACACAGTGCCAAATCTCAAGAAGTGTGGTTCTATCATGTTCTTTATCTTGTTTTTTTTTTTTGCTTTAATTTGCACTTTTTCCTGTATTTTTTTTTTATGTTTTAGATTGGTTTAGGCTATCAGCATTTCAAGCAAAAATTATACAAAGCTAGGGACCCAATAGCAATGCAATTATGCAAAAAGAGGTTAAAATATTCAATTCTATCAAAGCCCGAATCTCATTATCCTCTGATCTGATATTTATATACAGTAAACAAATTGATTCACACATAAGGTGTTGCCCTTTCCGTGGGAATAGGTTTTCTATTGAAATTACAAATGAAATTGAAACTGACATCAAGAGCGGTTTGATGCTAATCAGAAGGACAAGGTGGTTTTCGTTCGCACTTCTGTTCAAACCGCCAAGCACCTGAGGTGTTTGTAGATGCTGCTTCCCGCTAGGGCATCCATAACTCAAGTTGGCTTTGGGTTAGTCCTCATTGACGGGTGGAATTTTCAGTAAAACTTAAGGTCTTTGCACACCTGTGCAAACCTGCACTGCAGGAAGTCACAGTTTTATGTAAAAAGCGCCAGCCTAGGGCAATTCATTGATGGGGGGGGGGGGGGTTATATAGCTGAAAAATTAAATTAGATGAATATACTGGATTTTCTTCTTGTTGACTATAAATCTGAAATCTATGAGCAAAACAGACAGAACTTTTAGGGGGGGGGGCACTAAAAAAGAACTTTAAAAAACATAAAAAATTGGTTGAGGTTCACGTTTTGTTACGTTTTTACAAGTCGGACAAACATCTTGGGGGGGGGGGCTCAAAACCTTTACCCTCCTAGATACGACCTAGGATAATAATGATAATAATGATTATTTCTTAATATTCAGTAATGTTATCATATTGGTTTTCTTGAGATTCTTGTAAAAAGAAAAGGTAATTACGTGTTATATCGACCACACCAAAGAGGTGAAGTTAGGTTAATTATAATGAAATATACCAAAATATAATGAAAATATAATGCCTTAGTAACAAAATTATGGATACTACAACAAAGAATTACGGAAAGCAGGCCGCCTAGAACGCATTATATTAGATACCTAACCGCCTCAATATATTAAATATCTAATTAAAATACACCTTTATAGATATTATTTCGCTCAGGCTAAGCTGATTATCTCCGAGTGGACTCAGAAAACCAGTTTCATTACAGATCAAGAACGAAGTGTGGTCACTATAAGACGTAAGTACCAAAAACATTATTTTTTTTTTATAGAACTCTTAAAAATACAGTGAAAATGAATACAAATTGAATCTGTATTCTGATTTAAAATCTGGAAGTCTTTTACAACGAGAAAGCAAAATAGAAGAAAAATATAATATATGATATTATAATACTAATATAATAATAACATAATTAAAAGGAGTTGTCGTAGAAACTTCGAAAAGGGCTCATTCGATTGGAAATTGGAGTGGCTAGTGGCCTATTTTATAGTCGAAAGTGGTTGAAGGGCAACTAGCCCCCCCCCCACGCCCATCATTCCCCCAAAAACATCCAATCAAAATTTTGAAATAGCCATTTTGTTCAGCGTAGTTGATTTCCAGATAGAACATATCTTTTTGAGGAGGATACTCCCCCAGAACCCTCGGGGCAGGGGTTTTAAGTTAAACCCTGAGGGCATATTAAGACCGATGTTGACACAATATACAGTTTATTATTTTTTTCTATAAAGCAGGACACTTCATATAGAAGGGGTTGTCGTAGAGACATCAAAAGGGGTGCATTCGATTGGAAATCGGGAGTTCTAGTGCTGTTTTTAATAGTCGAAAGTGATTGAAGGGCAACTAACCCCGCTGCTCGCCAATCATTCCTCAAAACACATCGAATCGAAACATTGAGATATCAATTTTGTTCAGCGTAGTTGATTTCCAGATAGAAAATGTGTTTTTGAGGAGGACACTCCCCCACAACCCTCAGGGCAAGGGTTTTAAGTTATTCCCTGGGGGCATATAAGGTTTTTATAGAAGGCGTTGTCGTAGAAACTTAAAAACAGGCTCTATCGATTGGAAATTCAAAGGGCTAGTGCCCTTTTTAATAGTCGAAAGTAATTGTGGCAACTAGCCTCCCCCCACGCCAATCATTCCCCCAAACACATCCAATCAAAATTGTGAGATAGCCATTTTGTTCAGCGTAGTTGATTTCCAAATAGAAAATATGTTTTTGAGGAGGACACTCCCCCACAACCCTCAGGGCAAGGGTTTTAAGTTATGCCCTGGGGGCATATAAGGTTTTTATTAAAGGCGTTGTCGTAAAAACTTCAAGACAGGCTCATTTTATTGGATATTCAAAGGGCTAGTGCCCTTGTTAATAGTCGAAAGTGATTGGAGGGCAACTAGCCCCCCCCCCCCCCTCCACACCCATCATTCCCCAAACACATCCAATCAAACTTTTAGATAGGAATTTTGTCAGCTTAACTGATTTCCAAATATAAAGTATCTTTTTGAGGAGGACACTCCTCCACAACCCTCGGGGCCAGGGTTTAAAGTTATGCCCTGGGGTAAATAAGGTTTTTATATAAGGCGTTGTCGTAGAAACTTCAAAACAGGCTCATTCAATTGGAAATTCAAAGGGCTAGTGCCCTTTTTAATAGTCGAAAGTGATTGGAGGGCAAAAAGCCCCCCCCCCCATTATTCCCTCAAACACATCATATCAAAATTGTGAGATAGCCATTTTGTTTAGCGTAGTTGATTTTCTTGAGAGAAATTATGTTTCTGAGGAGGACACTCCCCCAGAACTCTCAGGGTAAGGGTTTTAACTTATGCCCTGGGGGCATATGAGGTTTTTATAGAAGGCGTTGTCGTAGAAACTTCAAAACAAGCTCATTTGATTGGCAATTCAAAGGGCTAGTGCCCTTTTGAAAAGTTGAAAGTGATAGGAGGGCACCTACCCCCCACGCCCATCATTCCCCCAAACACATCCAATCAAAATTTTGAGATAGCCATTTTTTTCAAAGTAGTTGATTTCCAGATGGAAATTATGTTTTTGAGGTGGACACTCTCCCACAACCCTCAGAGCAAAGGTTTTAAGCTATGCCCTGGGGGCATATAAGGTTCTTATAGAAGGTGTTGTCGTAGAAACTTCAAAACAGGCTCATTCGATTGGGAATTCAAAGGGCTAGTGCCCTTTTTAATAGCTGAAAGTGGTTGGAGGGCACCTACCCCCCCCCCCCCCCCCCCCCCCCCCCCCC
>JAQQPU010019908.1:0-15968 GCA_029168905.1 Artemia sp. Kazakhstan ARC1039
AGTTATTCAAAGAAAAGTAAAGAACTCCATTAAACAAAAAATGAGCAGAAATAAAATCAAATAATCGACCAAGCGTTTTACTACCACAAATAAGCATCGATAAAAAAATATAACCCGAAACGAATACAAATTACAATAAGTAACCGAGTCAAACTCAAAACGAGCAGAAATTAGCATAAGTTGGGCTCAAAACCTCCATGCCTTCCCAAGGCCAGAACAAAATTTGCACTTTACTTAAAAAAATACAAATGAATGTACATTGTCAGTTTACTATACATATACTGATATTTAGTAATCAAAATGTTAACATTATTTGATTTATTAAAGCTATAAAAGTTGAAATATTTATATTTTTCAGTAAAGTGCAAATTTTGTTTAGGCCTTGGGAAGGCCTAAGGGGTTTTGAGCCCAACTTATGCTAGTTTCTGCTCGTTTTGAGTTTGACTCGGTTATTCATTGTAATTTCTGTTCGTTTTAGGTTGCAATTATTTATCGATGCTGATTTATGGTAGCATCGTGGTTGGTAGATTATTTGATTTAATTTTTGCTCATTTTTTGTTCAATGGAGTTCTTTACTTTTCTTTGAAAAACTTATTTTGTGGAAAAAGTTTTTTTAATTAATTTCTGTTCGTTATATATTGACATAGTCTTTTCAGGGATAAGAAAATTATACTTTAAATTTTTTTGTTTTTTTAAGACTTTATAGTTTGGCCTGATATTTGTTTGCTGGAGAAAATTTTCAGCAATTTTTAACAACATACACCCTTTTAAAAATCTGGATACAAATAATAATGTTTAATTTAGTTTCATACCTCCTCTAGTTGGCCTGAAATGGAAAACTTGATACCATTCGCAAAAAAATCTGTTTACTTTCTTTGATAGCTTGGATACACTTACGCTATTTTAATTTGGTTAAATTTTAAGAGCAGAAGTTGCCCCAAAAGTTTGAACATAACACCCTCAGTCGCTATGGGAATACTGCTGATATGTCTTATTGGGAATTAGCATTAACACGGTGCATTTTGATTTAATCTTAAGGCAACAATTAGTTTTTAAACATAATGACTGTGGGGCTTTGGGGAGTTTCCTCCTCCAAAACATAATTTCTATCTGGAAATCAACTACGTTGAACAAAATGGCTATCTCAAAATTTTGATTGGATATGTATCGGGAAATGGTGGGTGTGGAAGGGGTGTTAGTCGCCTTCCAATCACTTTCGACTATTAAAAAGGGTACAATCCACTCCAATTTTCAATTGAATGAGTTCTTTTCGAAGTTTCTCCACAACTTCTTCGATACGAAGTGACCTCCTCTAAAGGGAAAAATAATGAATAATACATTTTACCAACATCGTTCTTATATGCCCCCAGGGCATAACTTAAAACCCTTGGCCTGAGGGTTGTGAGGAGTATCCTCCTCAAAAAAATATTATCTATTTGGAAGTCAACTACGCTGAACAAAATGGCTATCTAAAAATTGTGATTGAACGCGTTTGGGAGAATGATGGGCGTGGGGGGAATTAGTTGCCCTCCAATCACTTTCGACTATTAAAAAGGGCACTAGCCACTCCAGTTTCCAATGGAATGAGCCCTTTTCGAAGTTTCTGCGACAACTCCTTCGATACGAAGTATCATGGTATGGAAAAAAAATACATTGTGCCAACATCGTTCTTTACTTAGGCAGCGCAATGGCGCTGCCTATGATTACAAATCTAAAAAAGAACGAAGTTCGTAAGCCATGATATTTTTTACAAGTAAAATTTTTTCTCTGTGCTATAGCACCTTAGAAAAACTTCTTAACTAAATTAATTAAAAAAAATTTTCCACAAAATAAGTTTTCCAAAGAAAAGTAAAGAACTTAATTAAACAAAAATGAGCAAAAATCAAATCAAATAATCTACCAGCCGTGAAACGACGGCAAATCAGAATCGATAAATAAATGAAACCCAAAACGAACAGAAATTACAATAAATAATCAAGTCAAACTCAAAACGAGCAGAAATTAACATAAGTTGGGCTCAAAACCCCTCTGCTGTCCCAAAGTCAGAACATAATTTGCACTTTACTGAAAAAATATAAATGTTTTTACTTTTATAACTTTAATAAATCAAATAATATTAACATTTTGATTACTAAATATCAGTATATGTGTAAACTGACAATGCACATTCATTTGTATTTTTTTGAGTAAAATGAAAATTTTACTTTCAATTTCCAATGAAATGAGCCCTTTTGAGGTTTCTACGACAACACTTTCAATTAAAACCTTATATGCCCCCAGGGCATAACTTACAACTCTTCCCTTGGGGGTTGGGGGGGTGTCATTCTCAAAGACCTAATTTCCAGAACTTTCTACTACGTTGAACAGAATTGCTATCTGAAAATGTTGATTGGATGTGTTTGGAGGACTAGTGGGCGTGAGACGGGGGCTAGTTACCCTCAAATCACTTTTGACTATTAAAAAGGGCACTAGCTCTGTCAATTTCCAATTGAATGAGCCCCATTTGAAGTTTTCACGACAACTCAATCTATAAAAGCCTTATATGCCCCCAGGGCATAACTTACAACCCTTTCTTTTGGGGCTCTGGGGAGTTTGTCATTCTTAAATACATAATTTCCCGAGCTTTCAACTACGTTGAACAAAATACCTATCTCTAAACTTTGATTGAATGTGTTTGGGGAAATCGTGGGCGTGAGAGGGGGGTTAATTAATCTCCACTCACTTTCGACTATTAAAAAGGGCAATTTCAATTTCCAAATAAATAATCCCTTTTTGAAATTTCTATTACAACTTTCTATATAAACCTTCTGTGCCCCCAAGGCATAACTTATAACCCTTGCACTGAGAGTTCTGAGGGGGTTTATCGTTCTAAAGGGCCTAATTTCCAAAATTTTTGACAACGTTGAACAAAATGTATATATCAAAATTTTGATTGGATATGTTTGGGGAAATTATAACGGGATCAAAATTTGAAAACCTCAAATTACGTTTTAAGCCTCCCTTCCTTCCATGTTAAAGTTACCCATGTAAAATAGAGCCATTTAAACTATGAACCTAAAATCAGATAACCCATAGACATCGAATAAGGCTTGGTCGGGCAATTTAAAAAGTAGCAAACAAATGTATCTTGATCGAATGAACTTTGTATAATCTTTCCCGCAACAAACGTTTAATTTCAATCAATAAATCCTGAAGCAAAAAGGATAAGCTGTCGCAGAAGTATGAGTTGAATTCTAGTTTAATTAAACATTCCGGGACAGGTGGTCAACAACACAGTTTGAATTTAGAAATTATAATCACTGAACCGTCATTCAAAGGAAGAATTTAGTAGACAAAAAATAGTCACGAAAGATACAATGTATTTTCGTGAAATAAAGTTTTATTGTCCCAAAACAGAGTGTATGTTATGTATCACAATGTAATCAAATTGTATTGTTCCGTAATAATACAAAGCTGTATTTTTCCACCCAAACTGACAAGCAAAGGTAGAATTTAATAGACAAAAATAGTCACGAAAGATACAATGTATTTTCGTGAAATAAAGTTATATTGTTCCAATAGAGTTTTTGTTATGTATCACAATGCAATCAAATTGTATTGTTCCGTAATAATACAAAGTCTTATCGCGATAAATTACAAGTCATTTTGAAACAAGATGACAAGTCGTTACCAAAACCTCACGGAAAAAGTTGAGGTAGCCGGATTGTGTATTCTCTTGGCCCAATTGGAATACTGATAATATATCTCTAGTAACGCCGTAACGTAACCCTTGGCGAAATTTGGAGAATATATTAGGAGGATTTGCAGCTTTCAGCCGTCTTATTGCAGTTTTTGACCAGTCCTAGCGAGTTTTTGAGTGAGCCTATTATCAGTTTTATGGCAATCTTAGGTGAGTCTTTTGTTATGTTTAAGCCAAACTTTGAACTTGTACTTTAGATACACCCGTGTCGGAATCTATCTCTTTGTGTATAATTTGCAATAGTGCCCACACTAGTAGATTGAAGTGCCATTTTTTTGATATTTCCTGGACAAACCTTGCATTTCAAATGTGAGTAGAAAATAAACGCATTACTTTCTTATTCATGTCTTTTCATGCTAGTATTTCTCAGGATAATTAGTCCTTGTGTCTACCCGTAACTAGTTCTTGCGTCTACGAGGTCAAGGCCAAAGGCCTCGACCGAGTCTGTTGATTTTGAATGGAAGTTATCAAGTATTTTGCAATAGGTTGCATAGGTTGCATCAAGACATGGCTAATTGTAGACAGAGAAAAGCCAAGACAGATAGTCCAAGTAATTGAGAGGCGAATGTTTAAATGGCTGGGGCACGGGTAAATGGTTGGGAGGAACTAGAAAAATCTAAACGAATCAAGAGCAGAATGACCTCCCCCATGTCAAGGGAAAAATACATTTTGAAAGAGGAGATTGTGTCTACCTAAAAAATGAAACTAAAACAGAAGGCAAAAAGCTCTCCAACAGATACTCTGGACCAATCGCAGTCCTTCCAGTCCTTCTTAATATTGTATAGACAGAGACTACAAGCATTATTCGAATTGTTCAATACAGAAGTTAAAACAAAGTACCATGAGAATCTTCGAAAAAGCAAATACCGCAGGTCTACTAGTCTAATTCTAATTGTAGGAGAATTGGCTTCTCGCTTATTTGGGCTATCAACAGAAGAAGACTTGGATGTCCTAAGGGAAAACTTAAGGAAACTAAATAACACTATGAACGTGACCTCACATGTCCAAAAAATACAACCCAGTATAGCCAATTATCAGAGAGACAAAATTGAGGCAATTTCGAAGAAAATCTCAAAGACAGTAAATATAATGAATTACTTGAAGAACGAGGTGGATCACGTGATATCAGATTCGAACCTCACCATGGTGTCACTCAACATAGTGACAATATTACTTAACCTGGCAACAGATGTTAGCAAATTTGAATTCGTGCTATTTGCCCTTGCTGGAGGAACTTTATCCTACGACCTAGTAGATCCTTCCAACCTAAAATGTATCTTGGATGAAATAAAGACACTTCTAACATTCGGTCTACATCCACCCACAGAACCAAAATTAGCAAACCTATTCCTCTATTAAAAAAAGCCAAAGATTCACATCACGGAGATAAACGAACAACTCTTTGCAGTGGTAACAATTCCATTAATAAATCAGCAATCTATGTATGACTTATATAAAATTTCTACATTTCCAGCCAATATAGGCAAAACCAATTCATTCATGACTATTACACCCGAATTGGAACTCTTGCTAGTCGATCAAGATAGAAGAATATATGCCTTAGCTAATCCACAGGAACTAAAGGAAGGCGTAACATTCAAAAATCTAGTATGTCAGCTAACCTTGCCTATTTACAATGTGAAATCCGGATCCTGTATGTTAGATATATTTTTAAAAGAAACCCAACAGGAAGAAATTCCTAATTCTTGTGTAACGTTAGTAGGAAGTACAAAACGAGATATATTAATTCGTCTTAGAAATGATCTGTGGCTATTTTATGTTCCAAAGGAAACAGTTGGAACCATAGCATGTTATAATAATACAAAAAGAATTGATCCAAGTTACAGAACCGAATTACTATTACAAGACGTGGGAACAATAACCATAAAACAAGGGTGTCGATTGGTAACCAAAGAAACCACAGTACAAACATCATTGATAACTACAAGCACGAATATAATAAGTCCCAAGGTGATCAATTTCAAACCAGTCAACTTATCATACAGCATGCCAAGTATTAATAACAAGGGAGCAGTTTTTGAGTGAGACTATTATCAGTTTTATGACAATCTTATGTGAGTCTTTTTTTATGTTTAAGCCAAAATATGAACTTATAATTTAGATAGACCCGTGTTGGAATCTATATCTTAGTTTATAATTTACCATAGTGTTCACACTAGTAGATTGAAGTGCCATTCTTTTGATATTCCTGGACAGACCTTGTATTTCAAATGTGAGTAGAAAATAAACACATTACTTTCTTATTCATGTCTTTTCATGTTAGTATTTCTCAGGATAATTAGTCCTTGTGTCTCCAACCGCTCCCAAAGGAATCTGAATCCTTATGATCAATTTTTGACTCAGTAAAGTTCATTAACATATGCTTCCTATTTGACTCATTATTTTAATCCCCGTCATGCAAAATCCCCCCCCCCTCAAATTAGGTCTAAAATCACTCCACTAACCAAAAAGAAGATCCCCCCCACCTGAAAATGGTGGACGTGAGAGGGGAGTTAGTTGTCCTTCAATCACTTTTGACTATTTAAACGGCACTAGCACTTTCAATTTCCAATTGAATGAGCCCTTTTTGATGTTTTAACAACATCGCTTTCTATAAAAACCTTACATACCCCCAGGGCATAACTTACAACCCTTGCCCTGAGGGTTGGGGGGATAGGGGTTGTCATTCTTAAAGACCTATTTTCCGAAACTTTCAACTACGTTGAACAAAATGACTATCTTAAAATTTTTGATTGGATGTTTTTGGGGAAAAGGTGGGTGTGAGAGGGGTGTTATTTGCCCTCAAATCACTTTCGACTATTAAAAAGGGTGCTACATCTTTGAATTTCCAATTGAAAGAGCCCTTTTTCAAGTTTCTACGACAAACATTTCAATAAGAAACTTATATGCCCCCAGGGCATAACTTATAACCCTTGCCCTGAAGACCGTGGTGAGAGTGTCCTGCTCAAAGGTATAATTTCCTGAACTTTAAACTGCGTGAAACAAAATGGCTATCGCCAAATTTGGTTGGAATTGTTTGTGGAAAAGGTGGGCATGAGAGGGGGGTTAGTTGCCCTCAAATCACTTCTGACTATTAAAAGGAAACGAGCCCTTTGAATTTCCAATCGAATGAGCCCTTTTTCAGGTTTCTACGACAAAGATTTCAATAAAGACCTTAAATGCCCCAGGGCATTACTTATAACCCTTGCACTGAAGACTATGGAGGAGTGTCCTGCTCAAATGTATAATTTCCTGAACTATAAACTGCGTGGAACAAAATGGCTGTCTCAAAATTTTTATTGGATGTGTTTGGGGAAACGGTAGGTGTGGAAAGGGTGTTAGTTTCCTTCCAATCACTTTCGACTATTAAAAATCAGACTAGCCATTTCAATTTCCAATCTATTGAGCCCTTTTTGAAGTTCCTACGACTATGCGTTCTATAAAAACCTTATATTCCCCCATGGCATAACTTACAATCCTTGCCCTGAAGGCTGAGGGGGAGTGTCCTCCTCAAAAACATAATTTCTATCTGGAAATAAACTACGCTGAACAAAATGGCTATCGAAAATTTTGATTGGATGTGTTTGTTGAAAAGGTGGGCGTGAGAGGGGGGTTAGTTGTCCTCAAATCACTTTCGACTATTAAAAAAGGCACTAGACCTTTGAATTTCCAATCGAATGAGCCCTTTTTCAAGTTTCTATGACAAAGATTTCAATAAAAATTAATAAGCTCCCAGGGCATAACTTATAACCCTTTCAAAATTTTGATTGGATTTGTTTGGGGCTAGTGCCTTTTTTAATAGTCGAAAGTGATTTGAGGACAACTAACCCGCCATGGTGGGCGTGGAAGGGGTGTTAGTTGCCTTCCAATCACTTTCGACTATTTAAAAGGGCGCTACCCATTTCAATTTCCAATCGAATAAGCCCTTTTTGAAGTTTCTACGGCAACATGTTCAATAAAACCTTATATGCCCCCAAGGCATAACTTACAGCTCTTGCCCTGAGGGCTTTGGGGAGGGGCGGGGGTCGTCCTCAAAGACCTAATTTCCAGAACTTAAAACTACGTTGAATAAAATGGCTATCTCAAAAGTTTGATTGGGTGTGTTTGGGGAAAAGGTGGGCGTGAGAGTGGGGTTAGTTTTCGTCCAATCACTTTCGACTATGAAAAAGGGTACTAGACCTTCGAATTTTCAATCTAATGAGCTTTTTTTGTGTTTGGATGTGCTTGGGGAAATGATGGGCGTGATGGGCTAGTTGCCCTCCAATCACTTTCGACTATTAAAAAGGGCACTAGCCACTCCAATTTTCAATCGAATGAGCCCTTTTTGAAGTTTCGACGACAACTCCTTCGATACGAAGTGCGCTGGTATGGAAAACAAAGAAAAAAAATAATACATTTTGCCAACATCGCTCTTTAATAGGGAGCGCGATTGCGCTGCCTATAATATTATTGCTTTTTATGAAGCTATACCCAGTTGATGTGCTAAAATTCTTTAGCACATATAGCATGCATCAATAATCCTAGTATTCCATGGTGCTAGGTGTATCCTAACCCCCGGAGAGTATGTCCCTAAGTCACTATGCCAAGGACTAGTCACCTGTGGGGCTAAAAAAGATATGGACCCAACGCTATGCAATTCATACAGACCTATTAGCATATGCCCTAATCTTAGCAAGATTAAATAAAAAAAAAAACATGTTTTTTTTCAACTGAAAGTAAGGAACGACGTTAAAACTTAAAACGAACAGAAATTATTCCGTACATGAAAGGCGCTGTCCCCTCCTCAACGCCTCGCTCCTTACGCTAAATTTTTTTATTGTTTGAAAAAAAAATAGAGTCGTGAGAAAGTCAAACTTTAGCGTAAAGAGCGAGGCGTTAAGGAGGGGACAGCCCCTTTGATATACGGAATAATTTCTGTTCGTTTTAAGTTTTAACGTCGTTCCTTCCTTTCAGTTAAAAAACTTGTTTTTTTTTATTTAATTTTTGAACATATTTGAATTAATACAGGTTTTGATTTTGGCTCACTGTACATGAGTAATTACAACAAATTTTTCATATTAATTTTACTTTTATTTGGTTAAATGGCTCTCTCAAAACTCGTTTAATTTTATTTACGAACGTTTTTATTAGCAATAAATATACGTAACTTAAGAATTAACTTACGTAACGAACTTCTATATTCATATATTTTTAATACGTATATTAGGGGGTTTGCCCTCTAGTCAATACCTTGCTCTTTAAGGCTGGACGATATGGAAACCGACAATTAGCTATGCAGAAGAGATTTTACTGTGCAAAAATGGGGCGGTTATCTTTTGATGAATACAAACAGGTTTAGAAGGCGGTCCTTAACTTGACTCCGCAAAATTTGAATAGCAGAGTTTCAAGCTCTCACCTGATTTTTAAAGACAAAATCGCAAAAAAAGGAAAAAGTGGACAGATATGTAGAATTTTGTTTCCCTCTCAGTATTAGCCTTAAGTCAAATTGAGAAAAAACAAGAAATTTAAAAAAGAAGAATGATCAATTAAAGAAAAACGTAAGGACGTTTGATAAAACGTTGACAGGAAAGAAAACACTTATTTAGCAACGGCACCGGCAGAAAATCTTCCAGGGGGGCAGGCGCCAAAATACCAGTGGTGGTTGAGGGACAGGGAATATATTTCAGGATATTTATTTTTGTAGGAATAAGTTTATTTTTAAATACTTTTAGTGAAAAACTCTCAAATAAAAAGAGCTATTAAATTGCATACAAAATGAAACAAAATACAGTAAATTTTAAACAAAAGTTCCTGGCAAAGGGATCACTTTATTTAATCAATACTATATGTAATTATTGTGCATATAATCTTAAAAGAAAATCTGATTCAAACCAAAATTGCAGAAAGATTTATTGCTTCCATAGATTATAGCAGATGTAGACTTGTCTTCATGCAATTTCCTACTCCTTAGAATAGTTTACAGAAAGACTAGAGATACTCAAAAATCATCCTGCCAGTAGTAATGCATCTATTGATACTTATACTACGTCTGAGGCATGAATATATGTACAGTTTCACACTTACATACCTTACCAGGGGCAGTCACCTGTTACTACGAACGGTACGTGGGTTACCAGACAGGTTTAGACGATACATGTTATACCAGGTTCATTCATCCATCGCTATAACATGTTTTTTTTTATTTTTACTATAAAATAATGTTTCTACTAGCGATACAGGCAAGTCGGACATCCTTATGAGTCAAAAACCTGTCAAAGAGTTTGACAACCTCTAGCTTAAAGGCATCTCATCGGGTTTGGTTAAGAATGCATCATGTGATAATTACAGAACTGTGAATGATGAAAAGCTGTATCGTTTACCTAAAAAATAACTATATTTGCGAAAAAGATATAGCATTTGTGAATTGGACTGTATAAACGATTTTAATTGTTGATTGAATAATAGGGGTGAGAATGATCCTAATTAGTGATCGGATTGTATGAAGGTGGTAAAAAAAAGGGTTAAACTGATTGCCAGTTAAGTTAGGCATGAAGGGGTTGTGAACTCATAGCCTATTTATTATAAATTAGGAATAGCATCAATCTATGGGAATGGTTAACGATGATAAAATGGTCTTGTGAGTTGACCTGGCTGTACTTCCCCGATGTTTTCTGTATAATAATCAAGTACCGTTTGAACAGTGTTGTCCATATAAAATATGCTCTAACGTTATAGTATACTCAAAAGTTGATATTAATAGAGATGTAGATGTCAAGAAAAGAACTTTAATAATGAAATTCAGAACAACCCTTAGATATTCTTGCAAATCAAGTAGTGAGGTGTATATTAGTATGAACCGTATAGGATTACAAGTACCAATGACCCTAACCACCAGGGACCTCAAACTCTAAAGGTCCTTTATCACCAACCTCCAAGGGACTCCTCCCCCCAACTTTTTGGCCACCCCCCACCTCCCCCCTCCACCTCCCCCCCCCCTATTTTTTAATACTTTTTTGAAGTTTTTTATACTTTTTTTTGAAGTTTTTTTAACTTTTTTTTATTATTTTCTTAACATGAAATATTTTTTCAACGTTTTTTTACATCTCTTAGAATGACATGTAACATACTTAAAACATGAAAAAATCATTAACTTTTTTTTATTTTTTTTAACATGATATATTTTTTCAACTTTTTTTAACATCTCTTAGAATGACAAGTAACATACCTAAAACATAAAAAATCACATTTAATATTTTCCAAATTCAAAATGAGAATGATATAGAATTGTTAGTCATTACTTTTACTATTATAAAAATATTGTTTGTAGTAGCACTTTTTTTGGACTGAATGTTTTTGAACTTTGAAATTATTCAACTTTTTTTACGTCTCTTAGAATGACATGAAATATGCATGCGGCTCTACCAATCATACTCAATGCTTGCTCATAGACACGACGCAGCTTTCTCACTGGTACTTTATGGCGGGTTATCGACACTACCTAGTTTATTGCATGTATTAAATCAGTATGTTTTACGTAGTGGAACGATAAACACATATGTCATATCTTTAAAAAGTGAAGATAGAGCATTTTAAGAAAGTGTGTTCACATGATAGTGTTATTGTAGCATTGAATGCTGACAAGGAGAAGTATTTAAACTATGAAATAAATACAAGTAGTAGCACTATCGGAAACGTATGTGTGCATTGTCATGACAGTAAGGAACTAAATTTCTTTGGAGTACCAAAAAATTCAACTCTTATGTTGGTGGATATTCAAGATTGAGATCTCCAGAGATGATTGCACTCAAAGAGAATGCCAACATACAAATAATCGCTGATGATAGAGGACAACTTCTTGCTACTGTTACAGGTAAGACATTACCTACTGATACAGCCTATCATCAGCTTTCGGGTATCAGCATTCAACGGAAGGTCAAAATAAGAAAGGCCTACTCTTCTACTAGTATCATAAACCATATCTTGTCAACGTGCCGAAACTGTTACCTTTGTAAAAATAATGTTGTAATAGACAGTGAAATTGCCGGAAAAATAAAAAGGGCATTGGTAGAAAATATCACTAAGGAATATAAAGATGAATCAATGAAAAACAAAGTGTCAGCAAACGTTACTACCAAACAGTCAAACGATCAAACAGTCAATAAACCAAATAATACCTAAGACGAAATGCATGTTGAACCTGTCGGTAACACACTAGTAAATATTGTGCATGATTTAAAATGGAATAATGATTATTCTACTGATTACAACTAAGAGGAGACAATAGCTACAATATCAAGAGAGAACATGGTGAACTATTTTATGGAACAGATTCAAAGTCTCCAAAGTTGATCATTGATATTAATAATGTATCAAAATATATTTTTGTATTAGTATTCTACATGGCATCAGTTCATTAAAAATATATTATACATTAAATTGTTATGTCTTCAATATTTCTAGAGTATGCTAGCATATCAAACGTTTAGAATGTCTATTAAAACATCGGAGATGTAAGAAAATGAATTTGCATACATCTATTGTCAGACACATGGGATAACATTGACAAAATCTAAGCATCAGAGTGAATAAATTTTTTCTATCAACATCTTTGTCATATACATTGGATAAAATTGACTAAATCTAAGTGTCAGATTGAATAAATTCTTTATCAACATCCTTTCTCGGATACGTTGGATAACATTGTCAAAATCAATGTTTAGAGTTGATAAATTCTTTATCAACTTCCCTCTGTCTGATACATCAGATAACATTCACAAAAAGTGTGTATTAGAATGAATAAATTCCTTATCATCATCTTTTGTCGGTTACTTAGGATAAAATTGAGAATATCTAAGTATCAGAAAGAACAAATTCTTTATCAATGTCTTTTTGACAGACTTGTTTGATAACACTAACCATATCTAAGTATCATAGTGAATAAATTCTATATTAACTTCTTTCTCGGATACATAAGATAACATTCACATAATCTAAGTATCAGAGTGAATAAATTTTTTATTAACATGCTTTGTCAGATGTGATTGATAAAATTGATAAAATCTTCCTTGAATTCACCTCTTGGATACACAATAAAGAAATTTAATTCAGGAAATTATAAAAAAATTGAACAAATTCCTTATTAACATTCTTTATCGATTGAATTCATTTGCTGGACAGACAATACAGCAATTTCACAAAATCTAAGTATTAGAGTGATTAAATTCTATATCAACATCCATTTCTCGGATACATAGGATAAAATTGACAAAATCTAAGTGTTAGAGTGAATAAATTTTTTTTTATCAACATCCTTTGCCGGGTATGTCGGTTAACATTATCAAAACTAAGTGTCAGAGTGATCAAATTCTATATCAACATTTATTGTCAGATTTATCAATATCATTTGACAGATACGTTTGATAGAGTCAGAGTGAATAAATTCTTTATCATCATCTTTTGTTAGATATGATTGATAAAATTGAGAAAATCTAGACATCAGAGTGAATAAATTCTATATTAGTGTCTTCTGGCACATACGTTTGATAGCACTGACAAAATTTAAGTATCATAGTGAATAAATTCTTTATCAACTTCCTTTGTCGGCTACATAAGATAACATTCACAAAATCTAAGTATCAGAGTGAATAAATTCCTTATCATCATCCTTCGTCAGATATGCATGATAAAATTGATTAAATCTAAGTTTCAGAGTTAATAAATTCTTCATCAATGTCTTTTGAAAGATATGTTTGATAGTGCTGACAAAATTTAAGTATCAAAGTGAACAATCTATTCATCAACATTCTTTATCGATATCATTTGTCGGGAAATGTTGGATAATATTGACAAAATCTGTGTATTAGAATGAATAAATTCCTTATCATCATCCTTTGTCGGTTAACATTATCAAAACCTAAGTGTCAGAGTGATCAAATTCTGTATCAACATCTTTTTCTTATCAACATCATTTGTCAGATACAACGAATAAAATTGACAAAATCTAAATATCAGAGTGAATAAATGCTTTTTCAACATCCATTGTTGGATATGACGGATAAAATCGACAAAATATAAGTATCAGAGTGATTAAATTCTATATCAACATCCTTTTCCCAGGTACATAGGATAAAATTGACAAAACCTAAGTGTCAGAGTGAATAAATTTTTTTATCATCATCTTTTGTCAGATACATCGAATAAAATTGACAAAATCTAAATCTTAGAGTGAATAAATTTTTTTCATCAATATCCTCTGTAAGATATCGGTTAACATTATCAAAACTAAGTGTCAGAGTGAACGAATTCTATATCAACATTTATTGTCAGATTTATCAATATCATTTAACAGATACGTTTGATAGAGTCAGAGTGAATAATTTCTTTATCATTATCTTTTGTCAGATATGATTGAGAAAATTGAGAAAATCTAGGCATCAGAGTGAATAAATTCTATACTAATGTCTTCTGGCAGATACGTTTGATGGCACTGACAAAATTTAAGTATCATAGTGAATAAATTCTTTATCAACCTCCTTTGTCGGCTACATAAGATAACATTCACAAAATCTAAGTATCAGAGTGAATAAATTCTTTATCATCATCCTTTGTCAGATATGCATGATAAAATTGATTAAATCTAAGTATCAGAGTTAATAAATACTTCATCAGTGTCTTTTGAAAGATACGTTTGATAGCACTGACAAAATTTAAGTATCAAAGTGAACAATCTATTCATCAACATTCTTTATCGATATCATTTGTCGGGAAATGTTGGATAACATTAACAAAATCTGTGCATTAGAATTAATAAATTTCTTATCATCATCCTTTGTCTGTTAACATTATCAAAACCTAAGTGTCAGAGTGATCAAATTCTGTATCAACATCTTTTTTTTATCAACATCATTTATCAGATACAACGAATATAATTGACAAAATCTAAATATAAGAGTGAATAAGTGCTTTATCAACATCCATTGTTGGATATGATGGATAAAATCGACAAAATCTAAGTATCAGAGTGATTAAATTATATACCAACATCCTATTCCTATATCATCATCCTTATCATCAATAAAATAAATTCCTTATCATTATTCTTTTTCGGTTAACATTATCAAAACCTAAGTGTCAGAGTGATCAAATTCTGTATCAACATCTTTTTTTATCAATATCATTTGTCAGATACAACGAATATAATTGACAAAATCTAAATCAGAGTGAATAAATGCTTTATCAACATGCTTTGTCGGATGTGTTGGATAAAACTGACAAAATCTAAGTATCAGAATGAATAAATACTTTATCAGCATCCTTTGTCGGATATGTCGGATAAAACTGACAAAATCTAAGTGTTAGAGTGAATAAATTTTTTTCATCAACATCCTCTGTCAGATACATTGGATAAAGTGACAAAATCTAAGTATCAGATTGAATATATGCTTTATCTACATCATTTGACGGATATCTTGGATAAAATTTATATAATCAGAGTGAGTGATGAGAGTGAGTATCAGAGTGAATAAATACATTATCAGTATCCTTTGTTAGATATATCGAATAAAATTGACAAAATCTAAATATCAGAGTGAATAATTTCTGTAACAACATCCTTTATCGGATATGTCGGATAAAATTTACAAAATATTCGTATCAGAGTGATTAAATTCTATATCAACATCCTTTTCCCAGATACATAGGATAAAATTGACAAAATCTAAGTGTTAGAGGGAATAAATTTTCTTTATCAACATCATTTGCCAGATACAACAAAATCTTGTCGGATAAAATTGACAAAATCTAAGTGTAAGAGTGAATAATTTTTTTTATCAGCATCTTTTGTAAAATACAACGAATATAATTAACAAAATCTAAATATCAGAGTGAATAAATACTTTATCAGCATCCTTTGTCGGATATGTTGGATAAAATTGACAAAATCTAAGTTTCAGAGTTAATAAATGTTTTATCAACATCTTTTGTCAGACACATCAAATATAATTGACAAAATCTATGTGTTAGAGTGAATAAATGCCTTATCACAATCCTTTGTTGGATATATACGATAAAATTGACAAAATCTAAGTGTTAGAGCGAATATTTTTTTTATCAACATCCTCTGTCAAATCACATCTGATAAAATTGACAAAATCTAAGTATCAGGTGGAATAAAAGCCTTATCAACATCATTTGTCGAATATGTCGGATAAAATTGACAAAATCTAAGTATCAGTGTGAATAAATGCATTAT
>JAQQPU010019909.1:0-15968 GCA_029168905.1 Artemia sp. Kazakhstan ARC1039
CTATTCTTATTAAACGGCCCCTGTGCTTCAAAAGCCGTTCTTAAAAATTTGGAAAAACAGTCAAACTTTAGCGTAAAGAGCAAGGTATTGAGGAGGGGGCAACCCTTCATATGCGTTTTCGTCAAAAATTTTGTTTTATTTTGTACATTGTGTTTTTGTATTTTGGTATTTACAGCAATTTCCTTTTAAATGAGACAATACAATGCTCTCTATGATATTCTGGTGCCCCACTAGCAGTGAACTAAGAGAAAAAAGAGGACACACCAA
The DNA here is from genome assembly GCA_029168905.1 of Artemia sp. Kazakhstan ARC1039. Classification (NCBI taxonomy): domain Eukaryota; kingdom Metazoa; phylum Arthropoda; class Branchiopoda; order Anostraca; family Artemiidae; genus Artemia; species Artemia sp. Kazakhstan ARC1039. Next base: position 268 of record JAQQPU010019909.1, read on the forward strand.
GAATGCTGTCCCTACCAAAAAGTGATTTTTTTATTGTCCAAGCCGACTGACTGTAAGCTTCTCTTGTAGTATTTCCGGCAAAGGCAATTCCAACGGTGTATTTGTTGTTTCAATCCAACACCGTTTTGAGGGGGTTTCAGGCTATTTTTGAAATTCTCGCAAGTTTGTTTTGAACCAAACTCTTACTATTAAGCTAATCGAGATAATAATTACCATTCCTGAATCAGATACAAATGGTTATTTCTACTCACGACACAATTTTTTTTAAACTTGCACTTTAATTTTTGTTACTATGGGTCATGGTTGGCATTTTTTCAGTCCAATGAAATTATTCCTAAAGTGTGAGCCACAAGGAAAACAAATAATACCTCACTTTGAAACCTGACCGGATCCTGTATGAAATTAGCATAATTATAGGTTTACTTAAATTTTCATTTATAATTAAGTGAACAAATTCTCCTCCTTCTCTTGAACGTTTTCGTATTGTGCCCCCATTCTTCAACTGGCAGGACAGACACGAAGGCACACAGCTCGGTTCAATTATCTTAAGGTTGACACGTCAAGAAGAGATTAATTGAAGAACAGCTTCGTTCGGCATCGCACTTCGATTTTGAATGATCTTTCTGTGGACATTTTACTTAAAATTCTCTCTGTCGACTCTTTCAAAAGAAGAATTATTCGTTCTAAATTACAGTTACCGATGCAACCATGATTTTAAGCAAGTGAAAATATTAAGAATTAGATTACACAGGATTGGTTCTCCAATGCAAGATTTTAAGTCAACAAAACGAACGAAGTTTTTTGGGTCACAAGATTTTTTACAAGGAAACTTTTTGGTTCATTACTGTATATTTTTATTTTTGGCATATAATGGAAAGCAGTTAATTTGATTTACTGATTTTTATTGTGCCAAAGAGATATCGAGAAAGTACTTTTAAAGAATTTTCAAATTTCAAAACTTTTCTATCTTTTTCTTTGCTTAAAATTTTGCACAGGAACAGATTTCAAAACAACACACGTTTTTAAAAATATAATTTATCTATCATCGAAGGTCATTCTGGACCACTTCTTTCACCAGTGTTTCCATGGTGTGTTGCCAGGTTGGGCTATTTTCCACAGATTAGGGACCTAAATTTTGAGCTGCGGTACTTCAAATTTGGGGCTAAGATGCTTAAAATTTCGCTACTTTTGGACTAGAATTCACTTGACCCACAACACAATTATAATGTGTCTTGGACTTTGGGTGCACCCTGCTCACTCGCAATGCTGTCAGCTAGGTGCCAAAATAAACGTCTTCTTCTTCTTAAAAAAACACCCAGAATCATAAACAGGCTCCTTTCAGCTTCTAACTGCACTTTTTCACTCAGTCTTTCACTTTTTCACAACCATAAAGCAATTAAAAAAGAAACATAATGCAACTTCAAATACAGTTAAATACATAACACAGGATTTGATTGATTTGTGGAAAGTGCATGTACTCAAGCTGCCTGTTCGCAGCAGTTTAAGGTCTACAGGTCGGTTGGTACCGATACGGCTCTTCCTGCTCCCTCAAGCTCGCTTCTACACAAGTATATAAAAATACAAAAGAAAATCATAATAATAAAGAATCCCTCAAAGCACATCTAAATTTGTTAACACTTCAATTGCTTCCATCTGTATTGTTCTCCTCTCAGTATTACTGCCAAGCTTTTTGTTTTAAAGTAGGTCCGATTTATTTCAGACTCTTTGTAAATCCTAACCAGAGCAAGAGGAGGCTCTCTATAAGGATGGCAGTTTCTAATTGCATCTCTAAGTGTGATTGAATACCTTTGAGCAATCTGTGGCTTGATAGACATTGCTGTCTCTGCGGCAAAACTGTCCACTTTTTCGTTAAAGTGGATGCCTATGCGGCTTGGAATACGCTGGGAAGCCACTGCTATGCCAATATTGGATGGAGAATCAAGATATTCTCTTATCTCCTGTAAATCAGTGTTCATTTCGTTCCAGGTTAAAATTTTCATTATTTTAAGAGCAGTCTGAGGATCCGAGAAGATTGCTACTTTGCTCAAATGGGAAGGTATATTTTTGACCGCCTTAAGGGATCCAACTACTGCTGCCAGTTCAGTCATCAAAACTGAGGAGTTCAGAGGGAAGTAATTTTGAATGGACGGAGAGGAGTGTGGGACTATTGCTGCTCCGGCGGGTTTATTCTCTACTAGGGATCCATCAGTATAAATGTGCAGATGATATTTGAACTCTGTAGCCTCTTTTCTTAAAAATTGGACCATAATTAGTTGATGTTAGATATTCTCATTTTGTCTTATATAAGCTTGAGGCTGACTATTTCTTAGCAAAACTTCCATGGAGGAGGGAACTTAAAAGAATCAACCTGAATTTTATCCAATAGCCAGTTCTAATAGAGTGCTGAAAAAGCTTGCCATGATGCAATCCCGATTTTGTTCTGCTGCCTAGCACTCTCATGACAAAGAGAAAGCGTGCTGCTCCCCATAGGCTTGAATCCTAGTATTAATTTTACAGTGGCTTCGGTTGTTCTCTCACTTATAGGGACAACTCCTGCTAGTTTCCTGGTACAATCACTGGAAGTGTGTGGGGGTACATGTCAAGAGCCATTGGGAGTGCCATGTTCTGAACTCTTTCCAATTTTAACAACTTTTTTTATGTGTATGGCCATAAGCAACTATCCCATGCTCCATTTTGTGGTCTTATATATTGTTTGTGAAAAATTCCCAATACAGTTGGTGAGTTTCCCCGATTTGTTGAAGCAAGTCTTTTAGAAATACAATCCTTTTTAGGCAGACCTCTTCCGTCACCTCTTCTTGTTTACTCCAAGCCCATCGATAGTCGATACTCAACCCCAGTAATCTGCATTCTTTGACTAGATCAAGTCTGAACTAGAACTAGATCAAGAAAATGAACATTAAAAGAAGAAGTCCGAATAATAGTTAATGCGCGTGACTTTAATAAATCTGTCTTAAATATCACACTTTACTACTGGCCTGTCTTCCAACACTTTGTTTTGGTCCTTGTTTTAGATTTAAGATAAAGGTTAGAATCAAGTACCCTTACAGTATAGGGTGCACAAGTACTGCCCAATGAAACCAGCCCTACAGTAATGAATAAGTTGTTTTTATCTAGTTTCTACTGGAGAGTGCTTTTGAGTCATTAGAACCCAATGGAATGAATAATATGTAGTCAGAAATTAGCTATTTTTATCAGGGGGTTCCTAATCTTCACCTTTACTTAATTAAATACCCAAGCAAAAATGCATAGGCCCAATGCTCCTAAGCATTGAACAAGCAAGACTAATAATTAGATAATAGTGGTCATGATATAGTTAAGCTAAAGTCATACCTGTGAACAAATGTAAGATTAATGTGATGAGACTTACTAAATTCTGAAGGCATGTCTTGTAGCCTATTGGCGCCATGACTGGACCGTGGTAGTCTCGTAACTGGCACTTTTCCGAAGAAGAAAATTAAGCTTATATGCATGTCATTGATTCTCGTTAACAAATCCCTTCTAAAACAGGTCTAACCACCCTCTTAGTCCTTTCTATTCCACAGATGACCTCACAAAGGGCTGTTTCGATGCCATATGGAACTTTTCTGCAGCTCATTTTATCAAAAGGCATAAGATGTAGGTATTAGCTTTCAAACGAGCCCTTACCATTTCTACACGGCTATCCGGTAGTCAGCTAGGGCCTGAAAAAAAATAGACACGCCAGTGGTAGCCATGCTAAAATATGACTTCTTGTACTTTGAGATGGGAGACTGTAAACCAGCGGTTACCAGCTATTTTTTGAGAATAGTAGAAACTTGTTGTTGCGCTCCAAATTTACTTTGAAGTTTAACCATGCTAAAATACGACTTCTTCTTCTTTGAGATGGGAGACTGTAAACCAGAGGTCACCAGCTATTTTTTGAGAATAGTAGAAATTTGTTGTTGCGCTCCAAATTTAATTTGAAGTTTAACCTAGCCAATAGTTACTATTCCTGAGTTGGTATTGAATAAGAATTTTTGCACTAATTAGCTTTTTTTTAAACATACTTTTTAATTTTCAGATACTCTGGGCTGAGGTTTTCTTTTTACTAGGTTGCAGCTACTATTGTAACTATGATATAGGAACGTGGTGTTTTATTCTGTTTCTGACTTCTCTCTTTAAGCAGCCCATAAGAAAATTACTAGCATACTGTGATGGCGGCAGATTTGGCCTGTCTACGTTCATTCATAACTAGTCTTCTGATACAAACCTGTGCTTTGTGTTTAATTACTCTGCATGAAATTTTTTTTTTTGTGTTGATTTCAGTTTTCTGTTGAAGTCACAATTCTGAAAAGTCAAAATCATGTCATGATCTGATTTGAAATTCGAACACTTGTCATGAATGTCATCAATTGTTGGTCCTTTTTATTTTTAGTTTGTAGTCAAAGCTGTCCTTTTGTGACTTTTTGTGACACAAAAAGACATTATGTGACTTTGAAGAATGATATTTGAAAAATTACTGTGATTACCGGTGATTCTTTCTTCCTTACCGTTTTTTTTTCTTCTTTACTTCCGACTGCCATTGCATCATAATTTCTTTTAGTCAAACAGCTAACTCTCTTTAATGTCTCACTGAAATTACTGACATATCTGCCCAGTGTATTTAACCTGCTCCCTTGAAAAGTCAGCATGAATTTTAATTCTTATTTCAGTGTCCCAGCTTTCACAGTTAGGTCATTTCACTAGACTCTTATTTTGCTTTTAACCTACACTTCTGTGTAAGTTATCTGACATACCGATTGTATTTTTGTTCGTTTGCCCATCGAAATCCAGCAATAAATATTTGAACTAATAACTTTGATAATTTTGTCAAAAAAGGAGCTAATTTTTGGACTGTAATAGTGTTTTCTATTTTTGAGCTAGTGATTACGCCGGTGTGGGCTATATGTTCCGTCAAAAACCTCGCAACTATATATTAATGTAGCTCCTACATGAACTTTTGTCTTCTGCAAGGTCGAGAAGGTACGGCATTTTCAGTGACGAAAAATTGTCTTTCTATATCTTTGGTTGTTTAAAAAAGTGAAGTTATTTGTCTTCTCTCTCTGAAATAAAAACAGTAAATAAAATTATTATCTTAGAAAAAGACTTTGCAGACTTTAAATAGTCGAAATTGCAGTGGTAGCTGCAACCTCATAAAAGTCGAGCACGTCCAATAGTAAAACAATGGCCTGAAAATTGGTGTCAGGTCAAAACAAAAAGTGCAGCATTGTAGCCGCCTTGACAAAACCCCTATAAAAGAAACTTACAATATCCTGCTTTAACAACAAAGACAATTCATTCTCTTAAAAAAGAAGAAAAGTGGCTGAAACCACGAAATACTGCATCGAAAGCATTTTTTTTACTGTTTTGCTGATAGCTGGGCACTGGAACATCATAGAGAGCTTTTTCAGAGCTCATTTAAAGAAAATAGCTACATCTAGTACCTTTAGTCATTGTACGATTGCAATTTGGTCGTTCATGATTGCAATGAAAATAATCGTGGTTGATATTAGTAATGGTAAGACTTTAATTACTTTTTTTGCTTGAAAATAAAATGATTCCATTGAAATAACGCTACAAAAAAAATAACCTCAGTTTAAAATCTCTAAAATAAATATATAAATTTCAGTCATAGTTAAGGACGAACTCTAGTCCATAGTAACTGCAATACTCAAAGAAATCATCATAGACAGGCAACACACTTGTCTATTGAAAAGACAACAAAACACAATAACACTTTTGAAAAGTTTTTCCTCTGGGGTAAGGTTACATGTTTGACTGACTTCCACACCTAATTTCATTTGGTTCGTCTTTTACTATTCCAACTAAGAAAAACCATAGGCTATTTCCTGTGTGTAAATTATCTTTGAAAAAAGTGTGTCCTGTCAAGCATCTATAGAGTAAATCGTGGGGACAACGGTAGTGAAACTAAAGCATATTTTTTTACCACCAAGGTAGGCCTAAAATAAAGTGATCTCATTTTTGTTTTTATTGTACTTTTAAAATTACCTAACCATTTTTGTGCCTCTTCTCGTTTTGTCTTTTTTTGTTTTAGTATTTTATTGGACCTTGACAATTACCTTAATATGCAAAACTAAAATGTGGTTTTTGTGTATTTCAGATGAACCTTATTGCATATTCAGCACCCCAAAAATAGTAAAAATTGACAAACCGTCTCCTTTATTGATCAGTTCAGAAGTACATGCATACCCCGAACCTATGAGTTTCATGTGGATTAGAAATTCGACTGGCAGAATACGGGAAAAATCAGAGCAGTTTGGTAACACCAGCATGATAGTGGTAAATCCTCTTGAATTTGGATATACAGAAACTTTTCTTTCCTTGGCAAGCAATGAGATAGGAAAACAGAAGGTGCCCTGTGTTTTCCATATATTTTATGAAGGTAGTATGATATTGAGATATAGTATTTATTTTAAATCACTGTCTTGATAATCTTAATAGTCACATACTGACTGAACAGACAGTCTTGCGAACATACATTCTTGTTTTAATGTGTGTTAAATATTATAACACTAAAGCCAATGAAGAACAGTACGTAGTAGAGTTTTCACACGAGAGAGGTTTCTGAAATCAGATTCAAGCTTGCTCAAGAATCTTGCTATTTATCCTTTGAAAGGAACAAGTGACAAAAGCGTAGATTAAACTCCCTATGCGATAGCAATAGCTCTGGAAAGTCTTTATCCTTTTTTTTTATCTAAAATCAAATAGTGTGTTATTGGTAATTTTAAAAGTCATACACAGAGTGAACAATAGTCTTGCATACAAATATTCTAAATTTTTATTAGTGTTTTATCGTGTAGCCTATAATACCAGCAAGCGAACAACGGCACGTGGGAAAACTTTCACGTTAGAAATAGTTCTGACGCCAAAACTGTATGCGCTATGCTCTAAGTTTGACCCTATTTCGAGAAGAAAAATGAGGCTTCCTTATATGATAAATACTCTTTATTCATTGATATTTTTTACTTGATCAGGCACGTTCAGTGGTATATCAATCAAGCCATAAAAAATACAACTATGTTTCAGATCCTTGGATACTTAACAAGATGAGTTATAATTACATTTGTCACCAGTTTTCTAATTTTTACAAATTTTGATGTGGGACAGTCTCAGCATTTTAGAATAATTTTATTTGCGTGCATTGAACTTGCTGCTAGCGGTAGCAAAGATTAGAAATCTCACTGTTGTGATATAAAAAATTACTCTGTGTTGCCTAGTGAGGCTTTTATACTTTGCCAGAGAACCTTTGACACGAGCATAAATTAACTATTTATGTTAATTATGTGATCTTTAGCTTCAAATGTTGTCCGGTTCCTAGGAAATGCCAAATGGATTTTAACTCTGCATAGAATTTTACATCAGAAGATTCTCGGAAGATGTCACGCTCTGGTAGGCCTACTATCACGTTATTTTAGAAATAAATTCAAGAAAATTTCCGAGAAATCCTTCAATGGCGTCTTTTCACGACAAGTCATTCTGCTGCAATAACTGTAAAATGAATATTTCGGCTGGCGATTCAATTGCATCTCCATTTCACATATAATGATTGCTTGCAAATGATTTATCTAGAGTGAAGGGTATTATCTAAATATGAAACGTTATACTGAATTCAACATAACTTTTCCGCTTGAGATGGAAAATTCCGTACGTACTGTGAAAGCCCCTTAAGTTACGCCGTTTTTTGATGTCCTCTCGTTCAAAAACATTCTCATAACAAAGAATAATCGCAAAGAATAGTAGCTACCTTGATGTCAGAAATGACCAATTTAGTTTTTTGGGGAATAAAAAGTAGCAAAGACATTGCACAGTTGGTTTTATTTGATTACTTTTCCCAAGCGATCAAAATCATACATTCTTCCTTTTTCTAACGAAAACCCCTGCAATTCATACAGTGTACATTTTAGAATTTGTAGTTATTGCCCTAGGGGTTTTAGTAGACACTGCATCCCCGGAGGCATAGTTACTAGATGTTTTGCCTATTTTTTTAACAAAATTATTTTTTCAAAATTTGATCAGTGTTGAGGGAAGGGGGCATCTAATAAGGCAAAGGAGGGGCGTTTGTAGTTATCGAATCACTTTTCAACATCTCCATTAACATACTCTTAGTCTCACTTGTCAACTTGATGTCCTTAGCCGTTCTCGAGATATTGTAAATACGCTTTTTCAAAAAACTGGATGCACATAGTATCTTTTAATCTGAACTCTTATTGAAATTTATTTCTGCTAGTATTGAGTTTAATAAGGCTCTTTACTTTTATTTGAAAAACTTCTTTTTATGAAAAATTTTTTCTAATAAATTTCTTTTTGTTTTTATTACCAAAGTTTCTTATTTTTAAGATTTTAGAAATATTTCAACTGTTTTATGTCTTAGGCTTAATAATTAAAATATCCGAATCTTATTTATTAGTTCTAAATAAGTGTATTTGGAATGCTCTTAAATATTCCCTCAAAATCCCTGGAGAGTTAAAATTTTCTTTCCGCCAATAATTTATCTTTCAGTTTTGTTTGTTTTTTTTTGCGGTGGAGGGGGGGGGGTCTAAGGCTGGTGATTTTTTTACGTTATAATTCTTAAAAATAAAGTTTTTACGTACTAAGAAGTTTTAAAATGTTTGTATTCAAATGCAAGTAAAAGTTTGCGAAGCATAAAACTTGCTACTCTGAGTGTGTGTAAGTGAATGAGTGAGTGTGATTGAGTCAGAGAGTGTGAGTTTAAGTGAGTGAGTGAGCGTGTGTGTGTATGAGTGTGAGACCACGGTAAATTTGAAAATTTATGCGACCACCCCTTCCATAAGAACCTTATATACCCCCGAGGCATAACTTACAATTCTTACCCCCTAGCAATGGGGGGCTGTATCAACCCCAGAGGCATTATTATGTGAACTTTGGAGTATTTTGAGCAAAATGGCTATCCCATAATTTTGATCAGATGCATTTGGAGAAAATAGGTTGTTGGCGGGGGGCTAATTGATCTCCAATCGCTATTGGCTCTTAAAAAGGGAACTAGAACTTTCAATGTCATACCAAATAAGCCTCCCATGAAGTTTATACGACCATAAGAGCCACTTATGTCCCCGAGGCAAAACCTACAACACTTGCTCCCGTCTCTGGAGGGTTGTGTCAACTCTAGATGCATTGTTGTATTATCTTTGGACTATTTTGAACAAAATGACCATCTCAAAATTTTGATCAGATGAATTTAGAGAAAAAAGTTTGGGCGGATTTGTTGCCCTCTGATCACTTTTGACTCTTAAATAGGGAGCTAGAACTTTTAATTTCAAATCAAATGAGCCTCCTCCAAAGTTTATATGACCACCCCTTTCGTAAAAACCTTAAATGCCCCAGGGCATAACTTACAACACTTGTCCCTAAACTCTGGGAGTTGTGTCGACCCCGGAGTTTTTGTTATATGATTTTTAGACTACTTTGAAAAAATGACCATTTCAAAGTTTTGATGGGATGCATTTTGGAAAAAGAAGGCGTTTGGGGGGGGGTGGATAGTTGCCCTACGACAACGTTTGACTGTTAAAAAGGGCCCTAGAACTTCCAATTTCCAATTGAATTAGATCCCATCGAATTTTATACAACCCTCCAACCCATAAGAACCTTATATATCCCCAGAGCAAATTTTACAAGACTTATCCTTAGGTTCTGGTGGTTTTCTCAACCTCAGAGGGTCTGTCATCTGATATTTAAACTATTTTGAGCAAAATGGCTATCTCGAATTTGTCATCAAATACTTTTGGAAAAAACAGGGCGTGGAGGGGTTGTTGCCCTCCTATCACTTTTGATTCTTAAAAAGGGCACTAGAACTTCCGATCTCCAATCGAACGAGCCCCCTAGCCCCCTCCAATGTATATGCGACAACCCTATTCCATATGAAGCGCACCTGGGAAAAAAACATTATATCCTTATGGCCTTTACTATATGCAACGCTATTGCATTGCCTCTGATTCTTACACATCACAACTTTACTTCCAAAATTTATCTCCTTTAACCACTATATTCTGTCTACTGTGCCTTTAACCAAGGATATATACACTGAGCATACATCATAAAGGCCGAATTTCTACAATTTAGTTCAACCTGTTCAGATCTAATAACTTTCCAACATTTATCCTGTCCCCAGATGATGCATCGAACATTTTTTTTTTCAGACCTAATCATTACATTAAACGAGGCATCGTGCACAAAAAGTTCTAGCACTTTACTGGGTATGTTAACTGTACCATCTAGGCAAACTATCTAGGCATCTAGATAGTTATATTATTTAGGCATCTAATTACCTAGATATCTTAATTAACTAGGCATCCAGACGTGTATATTATCTAGGCATCTAGACAATTATCTAGGCAAATCTATTACCATGAAATCTCAATGTAAATAGCGAATAATAAAGGTCCAAGAAGAGACTCATGGGGGACCCCACACTTAACATTATAAAGGCTTGATAATATGCCATTTCTTTCTTTAAACAAATACCTGTTCGATAAATATGAGGCTATCAAATGTCCATTGACCCTGAAATTATCTAGATTACTCGGGATATATTAGATTTTAGTTATAATAATCATCCCTAGGACAATATTTAATCAAAAGTATAAGTTCGGCCTTTTTAAATGAACTCAGAAGTTTGGTATCTTTAAACCTGCGTTTGCCATTTCTACAAACGTATATAAAATACATGGCAAACAAAATTTTGCCATTCTCAGAAATAAAAGATTAGAGCCAAGGGCCCCATTTCTCATTTCGTAGATAATATCATTTATTTCCTAGTCGCTGTTTTGCCTCAGTAGTAAACCAGTTTCAATTGGAAGATATCGGGATATTACTCGTAAGCAATATCATTCATCACTTTCAAGATTCGTGTTTATGCTTTGGCATCAATTTGGGGAGAAAAAATTAGCCGCTTAATAAATATTTTCCTTAAATTTAGATTCCATAAATTTAAATCAATGTTTATATTACAAAAAATATATCAGATAATTTTCCATGTCCTAACAACACTTGTCACTTTCCTCTTTCAATCATAGGCAGCGCGACAGCGCTGCCTAAGTAAAGAACGATGTGGGCACAATGTATTATTTTTTTTCTTCTCCATACCCGGGCACTTAGTATCGAAAGAGTTGTCGTAGAAACTTCGAAAAGGGCTCATTCGATTGAAAATTAGAGTCGCTAGTGTCCTTTTTAATAGTCGAAAGTGATTGGAGGGCAACCAGCCCCTTTTCCCCGCCCATCATTCCCCCAAACACATCCAATCAAAATTTTGAGATAGCCATTTTGTTCAGCGTAGTTGATTTCCACATAGAAAGTATCTTTTTGAGGAGGACACTCCGCCAAAAGCCTCGGGGCAAGGGTGTTAAGTTATGCCCTGAGGGCATATAAGGTTTTTATAGAAGGCGTTGTCGTAGAAACTCCAAAAAAGGCTCATTCGATTGGAAATTCAAAGGGCTAGTGCCCTTTTTAATAGTCGAAAGTGATTGGAGGACAACTAGCCCCCCTCCCACGCCCATCATTCTCCCAAACACATCCAATCAAAATTTTGAGATAGCCATTTTGTTCAGCGTAGTTGATTTCCAAATAGAAAAAATGTTTTTGAGGAGGACACTCCCCCACAACCCTCGGGACAAGGGCTGTAAGTTATGCCCTGGGGGTATATAAGGTTTTTATAGAAGCCGTTGTCGTAGAAACTTCAAAAAGGCTCATTCGATTGGAAATTCAAAGGGCTAGTGCCTTTTTAATAGTCGAAACTTTTTTGAGGGCAACTAACCCCCTCTCACGCCCACCTTTTCCCCGAACACATCGAATCCAAAATTTTAGACAGCCATTTTCTTCAACGTAGGTGAAGGTTTTGGAAATTAGGTCTTTAAGGATGACAATCCATCCCCCCACAACCCTCAGGGCAAGGGTTGTAAGTTATGCCCTGGGAGCGTGTAAGGTTTTTTATAGAAAGCAATGTTGTAAAAATATCAAAAAGGCCTCATTCAATTCAAAATTGAATGGGCTAGTGCCCTTTTAATGGTCGAAAGTGATTGAAGGGCAACTAACCCTCCTCTTACACCCACCATTACCAAAAACACATCCAATCAAAATTTTCAGATATCCATTTTATTCAACGTAGGTGAAAGTTCTGGAAATTAGGTCTTTTAGGATGATAGCCCTCAGTGCAAGGGTTGTAAGTTATGCCCTGGGGGCATATAAGGTTTATATAGAAAGTTGTTGTAGAAATTTCAAAAGGGGCTCATTTGATTGGAAATTGAAATTGCCCTTTTTAATAGTCGAAAGTGAGTTAACCCCCCTCTCACGCCCACCATTTCCCCAAACACATTCAATCAAAGTTTAAAGATAGCCAATCTGTTCAACGTAATTGAAAGTTCTAGAAATTATATATTTAAGGATGATAAAACCCCCCAGAATCCGCAGGGCAAAGGTTGTAAGTTATGCCCTGGGGGCATATAAGTTTTTAATGAAAGAGTTGTCGCAAGAACTTCAAAAGAGGGTCATTGAATCGGAAACTGAGAGGGCTAGTGCCCTTTTTAATAGTTGAAACTGATTGGAGGGTAACCAACCCCCCTCTCATGCCCACCATTCCCCCAAACATATCCAATAAAAATTTTCAGATAACCATGTTGTTCAACGTAGCAGAAAGTTCTGGAAATTAGGTCTGTGAGGATGACAACCTCCTCACAGCCCTCATGACAAGGGTTGTAAGTTATGCCCTGAGGGCATATAAAGTTTTATAGAACGCGTTGTCGTAGAAACTTCAAAAAGGGCTCATTCGATTACAAATTGAAATGGCTTGTGGCCTTTTCAATAGTCGAAAGTAATTGGAAGGCGACTAACACCCCTTTCACGCCCACCATTTCCCCAAACACACCCAATCAAAATTTTGAGATAGCCATTTTCTTTAACGTAGTTTAAAGTTCTGTAAATTAGGCCTTAGAGGATGACAACCACCCCCACAGCCCTTAGGGTAAGGATTGTAATTTATGCCCTGGGGGCATATAAGGTGTTTATAGGAAGTGTTGTCATAGAAACTCAAAAAGGGTTCATTCGATTGGAAATCGAAAGACCTAGGGCCCTTTTTATGAGTCGAAAGTGATTGGAGGGAAACTAATCCCCCTCCCACACCCCTCCCATTTGACTTTATGTTTAAAATTAAATGTTGCCATAAGATTAAATCGAAATTCACTGTGTTAATGGTAATTCGCAATAAGGCATCTCAGCAGTATCCCAAGAACGACTCAGGGTATTACGTTCAAACTTTCGGGGCTGCTTCTGCTTTTAAAATTTAACGAAATCAAAATAGCGTAAGTGTATCCAAGCTATCAAAGAAAGTAAACAGATTTTTTTGCGAATGGTATTAAGTTTTTCATTTCAGGTCAACTAGAAGAGGTATGAAACTAAATTAAACACTACTATTTGTGTCCAGATTTTTAAGAGGGTGTATGTTGTTACAAATTGCTGAAATTTTTCTCCAGCATACAAATAGCAGGCCAAACTATAAATTCTCAAAAAAACAAAAAGATTTAAAGTGTTATTTTCTTTTTCTCTGAAAAGAATATGTCAATATAAAACGAACAGAAATTAATTTAAAAAACTTTTTCTACAAAATAAATTTTTCAAAGAAAATTAAAGAACTCCGTTAAACAAAAAATGAGCAAAAATAAAATCAAATAATCTACTGAGTCAAACTCACAACCCCGCACTACCCCCTTGACAGCACAAATGAATGTCCATTGTCAGTTTAATATACATATACTGATATTTAGTGATCAAAATGTTAATATTATTTGACTAATTAAAGTTATAACAGTAAAAACATTTATATTTTTTTAGTAAAGTGCAAATTATGTTCTGGCCTTGGGAAGGCATAGGGGTTTTGAGCCCAACTTATGTTAATTTCTGCTCGTTTTGAGTTTGACTTGGCTATTTACTGTAATTTCTGTTCGTTTTGGGTTTCATTTATTTATCGATGCTGATTTGTGGTAATTTCACGCTTGGTAGATTATTTGATTTTATTTTTGCTCATTTTTTGTTTAATGGAGTTCTTTACTTTTCTTTAAAAAACTTATTTTGTGGAAAAAGTTTTTTTAATTAATTACTGGACAGACCAATGTTTGGTTTCACCTTTCACCATGCAAATAGCACGAATACGCACAACAGAATGATATTTGGTAGGTTTAAGAAACAGATTCAATTTAATGGTTTCATTACCAAACTCAAACTGTACTAGAGACATCCCTACATGTCATTCTTTTGTGCGTATTTGTACTATTTACATGGTGATGCTGGAAGTTATTAACATGGGAATTTTTTTTTTCATGTTCTTTATATCTTGGGTTTAAAATATATCATTACATTTTTTTTTTCCTTTGATAAAGGCTTCTCTACGTGATGTCGAAATATTTGGATTTCTTTATGATTTAAATTGTGTTGTTTTTTTATCGACTGTTTTAAAATACTATACCAGTTTTCTCTATATTTTCATTTGTTAAACTCTGTATATAGAAAGGCGGTATGGTTTAAAAACTATATTTAACCCCTACCTACCCACCTTCTCTCCTCGTGAGGACGAAAGGGGTAAAACGTGTATTCCAATACGTCATGAGATTTCTGTGAAAAGAGACTCAAGGTGATTAACAAAACCGTTCCTTAGATTGTTTCGCAGTATCGATTGGATAAAACGAATTTTTTCTCAGTTAAATATTTTAACTTGTCTGTTAATAGGTTGTAGGCTTTTGTAAACACGGAAATCAGAAACTTGATAACCCCACTAGCCTTCCATATATCCCGACTCACATTCCTTTCAATCATTCATTCATTCAACCATTCCTTTCAATCTAGACTGATAGAAAACATTCTGAGTCCACTAAATCAACAGCAAATGGGACCAAAAGTCCCCTCTGTTTTGCAACTGCAAGCCCAATCTTTAAAATACAAAAAAAACAAAAAGATTTATGTGAAAATTCCACGCTTCTTAATTTCATAATTTATGCTTTTATGCAAATATATATTATCATATCTCTACGAAAAAAGAAAATTTCCAATAAAAGTGCTCAATAATTCAACCACCTTTAGGTTAATTATACCCGTAATTGAGCTATGTGAAGTTTTTCATGGAACATCGACAATTATTCTTATTGCCTAAACGTTCAACTACTTTGCATTTATATTATATTATCTTTTACCTAAAACGTTTTGATCATCTAAGTAATATGCAAATCAAAGCATCTCACTCTAAAAATTATACAAAATTTCATTATTACAATGCTTAAAAACAACAAAAACACTTGCTCTGAAAAGAGTCTGCTTGTAGTATTTTGATTGTAGTAATTGATATAGTAATTATAGTAGAATTACCTTGATTTCGGTAGGAAGTAAACCTTTTAGCAAGATGATATATATATTACACTAAGAGATGATATAGGTATATTTTATGGGATTAATTTAAAAAAAACTTTTTCAAAGAAAAGTAAAGGCCATATGGAACTTAAGATCAGAAGAAATAGAAAACTACGATAACTTAAACTCAGTAAGACCAGGAATCATAGGCAGCGCAATAGCGCTGCCTAAGTAAAGAACGATGTTGACATAATGTATTATTTTTTTTCTTGGTTTTAGACCAGGGCACTTCGTATCGAAGGAGTTGTCGTAGAAACTTC
>JAQQPU010019910.1:0-15967 GCA_029168905.1 Artemia sp. Kazakhstan ARC1039
AAAAAAAATTGAAGTGTTTACTTGAAAATATTTGGAAGTTCTAAATTATTTTTTATTTTGTCTCAGCCATTGATTATGCCCAAAATGAAGACCTCGACTTAATTTTGAAACTTCGCGCTGAATGGATCGAGTGGCTAGCTTCATCGGGTCATTACAAAGAAGCAGGAAAGCTTCTGGAAGAGCAAGGAAGCTACATAAAAGCATTAGACATGTACATTCGATGCGGAGCTCTTGGATCAGCAGCAAAACTAGTGGGTGAAAATGGCCCATTTCGTGATGACATACATGCCCAAGAAAAAGTGAGTATTCAAATTTAAAGAGAGGATATATAATCAGGATTTTGGTTTGGATAGGGCTGGGCTTGGGAAAATTTTCCATGGTTACAGCTAAAGATTTATAATTTCTTAAAGGAAGGATGATGACCACCCAGCTACGGGAGCAGGGGCAACTTTACCGAACTGTCGGAAATTTCCTTTATACACTCTAGGGGATTTTTAGGGCGAATAAGTAGATGTTATATTTGATATGAGATACAATTACGCCTTCCCCTTAGTAGCATCCATCATGGGAAGCCAATTATGCCTTCCCAAGATAGAAATCAAGGTCAAGGTAATTTTTGGGTATTTTTGTTGCAACTGATTAACCGAAAAATAATGTTTTATCTGACTCTTTCTTGTATTCTGAGAGGTACGTGGCACATGGTTCAAACGTGGTACCTGGTGCTATTGATCTAACCTGTTAAAAAAAATTTAAGCCATTAATTTGAGAAAGGGAACAAGTCAAATATTAAAATTGATTTTATAACTGATATTCCATCCGACTTTGTAGATATATCATCTGCAACCGGTAGGAAACTGAACGACTAATTTGTTAAAATTACGCAAGTGGTGGATAAGGAACGTGTCCAGTTGTCCACCTACAAAGCATTAATGATAATTTGAAAATGGTTCCTGAGACTCAATTGGAAAGTCTTCTTTTATTTTATAATTTATTAAATTTTTTATTTTATTAGTCTAAAGAAAACCCTCTTCTGCTCCTCCTGTATTTCTCGATGATAAACGTGATCTGTTTATGTAGCTAGGAATGCAATGAAATATCGTCAAAGAGAAAACAGGCTTGAAGGTACCTCAACGGGCGTACAAAACCGTCGATGGGCGAAGACGAATATCCTACAAGACCGAAATATCATATGATAAGTATTGACCAACTTATTACATGATCGTCTTCCTCTTTTAATGTTAACCAGCAATTCCAATGAATCTAGTCTCTATTCCATCGAAAGAACTGAATTGAATACTTTTGTTAGGTACCAAATATTTGACAGATAGTATTTATAAATTATAATAAATATAGTTATTTTATTCAATCCGTCTATACTGAATTGACTATACAGCCTAAAATACATAGAAAAAAAATGTATTCACTCTGAAGTAAGGATTTGAATAACTTGAAGCCCCCTGCACAAAATAAGCTACCTGCCCCTACTCAATGGCTTATTCTACTCGGCCATCTGTACTGCAGCCATCTGCCCCTGCTCAAAATAAGAAAGTATGCTAGTTCTAATAATGACAATCAATCGTTACTAAACAGTTACTTGATGCTAGTGTAACTACTAATATTTCTTTTCCACTCCACTCTTTTCAGAGCTTCACTCTTTGCTTCTTCCCATGAAATATGAATTTTATATTTCTTGGAATTATTGGGTAACCCACCCCTAAAATTTGAAATTTTATAAGCTAAGTACACCTGTGTAGAATACAATTATAGAAATATTGACCTATTTAGAAACACTGAAACAAAATTTCAATCCTTGGGATTTGCAGATGGCGTGACAGAATTTGCAATAAAAATCTTCCCAGTTAGTTGAACTGGGGTGTCTCAGTTAGCTCCATAATTTCAGTTGAAAAACTTATTTTTTATTTAATTTCTGATCGTTTCTTAAATAATCCCAGGAAATCTGGCCCCACCTCCGCGGAGAAATACCCTCCCCACGGATGTATCCTCTAGACCAGTGGTTCTCAAACTCATTTAGACAATGTACCCCTTTTTATCCAAAAAACATTGTAGGTACCCCTTTTCAGTTACCGGTACTAAGTATACTATAGCTAAGATACAAATAAAATTCACAGTCCTAGAGTTAAAGAGTTGAATTATTTTTTTGTTGCCTGGCTGCGTATCCCCTAAAAAATTTTGGTTTCCCCAAGGGGTACGCCTACCACAGTTTGAGAACCACTGCTCTAGACAGTTCAATCTCGGTGAAAATTTACCCACAACAATTACCGTTAACAACTCCACGCGTTAAATTGAGATGGAAAAGAGAAAACAAGAAATATGAAAAGGATTTTGTGTAGGATTTCTGGCAGATTACAGGATTCTTGCATGGACAAGTCACATAATTATTGCATGCAGAAGGATATCACAAAGAATAATTATTCAAATTTCCGAAGAGAGAAAGGCTTGAAATATTAATTGCTTATCAACTAGGGGTAAATCTGAGGAAATGGTGACTCCATTAAGAGATACATATTGTTTTTATTTAGGGGGGATGTCTTGAGAATAATTATATAGATTTCCGAATATATTTAACGCAGGAATTTTAAATGTATAAGTGTGATCGCTATAATGCACAAGTACTAAGTGGGGAGTGCAGTTAATATAAAATATTGTGTAGTATTGGGAATAGACATAAAGTTGAAATTAATAGGGCCGTATACATTTTAGGTAATTATACTACAGCCCTTGAACATCCATATCCCAACCATCAAGGACATCAAACACTAAGGACCCCAACCAACAAGGACCCCAAACCTCCAAGGACCTTAATATCCCTCCCCACCACAACTTTTTGGCCCCTCTCCCATTTTATTTTATACTTTTTTTAAGTTTATTTTTATCTTTTTTTAACTTTTATTTTTTAATTTTTTAGACATAGAAAAAATTTTCAACTTTTTTTAACATGTCTTAAAATGACATGAAATAAATTTTAAAAAAAAAATCACAATTTTCAAAATACAAAATGAGAATGATATAGATATGTTAGTCGTGACTTTTACTATTAGAAAAATAGTGTTTGTAGTAACACTTTTCTTTTTTTCTGACTTGGAATTTTTTAGAATCGGAAAATTATTCAATCTTTTTATTATTATTATTATTTTTATTTATGCGGCAGTATTAATGGTACTCTATGGTCCTTTGGAGTACCCAAGAATTTCCATCGTACAAATGGTGGATATGCGAGAGTATCATTCCCAGAGAAATTAGTGGTCAAAGAGAATGCAAACATGAAAACAATCGTCGATGATGGGGGACAAATTCTTGCTACTGTTAGTGGTAACACGTTACCGGTTGATAAATCCTATCGTCGTCTGTCCGGTATTAGCATTCTAAAGAAGACAAGAAGAAGACATGCATACTCATGCACTAATGTCATTAATCATATCTTGTCTACGTGTCAAAACTGTAATCTGTGTAAAAATAATTTGAAAATAGACCGTGAAATCAAAAAGAGCATTGTCAGACAATATCATCAATGAATAGAAAGATGAATTGATGGAAAATCAAGCGCAAGTGAACGTTATTACTACTCTTGATCATATAGTCAATGAACCCAATAATACCAAAGAAAAGATGCATATTGAACCTGTATGTGACACCCCAGTAAAAATTTTGTATGACTCAAAATGGATTCATTATTATTCTAACGATTATGAACTAAGAGACAATAGCTACAGTATCAAGAGAGAACATGGTGAACTATTTTATGGAACAGATTCAAAATGCTCAAAGTTGTTCAATGATATTAATAATGTGTAATAATTTATGTAACATATTTTTATATTAGTATTTTACGTGTTATTATTTATTTTAAAAAATTTTGAGCATTAATTTGTTATGTGATAATTATTTTTAGGGTCCGCTAACACATAAAACGCTTAGAACGTCTATTAAAAAGTCCGAGATATAAGAAAAAGAAACTTTCAGAGACATAAATACTACTAGCAGACTCGTAAGTCTATTAATTGATGATGGAGTTACAACATTTCACAGAATCAAGAAACTATTCGAATATTTCAGAATCTATGCTTCTGCTGCATGCATGTAACGAAAATCTTCCATTATCAATTTATACTGGTATTTTTTTTAGCATCAAAAGGATTTTACAACATTTCACAGAATCAAGAAACTATTCAGATGTTTCAGAATCTATGCTTTTACAATTTGCATGTAACTAAAATCTTCCATTACCAATTAATACAGGTATTTTTTAGCATTAAAAAGGATTTTGTAACATTTCAGAGAATCAAGAAACTATGTAAATGTTTCAGAATCTATGCTTTTGCATAAAATCTTCCATTATCAGTTCATAAAGATATTTTTTTAGCATCAAAAGGATTTTAAAACATTTCACAGAACCAAGAAACTATTCAGATGTTTCAGAATCTATGCTTTTGCAGTTTGCATGTAACTAAAATATTCCATTATCAAGTAATACAGTCATGTTACATTCAAAGGCATAGTTGCTTGCCCTTCAATTATGATGAACAAAATGGCTGTCTCAAAATTTTAATCGGACGATTTTGGAGAAAAAGAGGATGGGGGAGGAGGTTAAGTTGCCCTCCAATGTTTTTGGTCAATTAAAAATTGCACTAGAACTTTTAATTTCCATTTGAATGAGCCCTCTCACGATATTATAGGACCACTGGGTCGTTACGTTCACCCCTGAAAAAAATAAAAACACGCATCCGTGATCTTACTCCTGGCAAAAAATACAAAATTCCATATTTTTGCAGATAGAAGCTTGAAACCTATACAATAGGGTTCTCGGATACGTTGAATATGATGGTGTAATTTTCATTAATATTCTATGACTTTTAGAAGTGTTTCTCCCTTTTCTTGAAAATAAGGCCAATTTTTTCAGGCTCGTAACCTTTGATAGGTATGACTAAACTTAATAAAAAAAACTATATATTTGAAATCAGCATAAAAATTCGATTCTTTTGATATATCTATTGGTATCAAAATTCTGTGTTTTACCGTTTCGGTTACTATTGAGCCGGGTCACTCCTTACTTACAGTTCGTTACGACGAACTCTTTGATCTCTTACCGTAATTTTATGGTCAGAACTGGAAAATGTGAACAGAATATTTTGATTTTGGATGATCAAGCTAATTATTTGTGAATTTATTTAATAGGTTTTGGGGGTAACGCTTTCGTTTTTCCCTATTTTTTTTTCTTTTTTTTTCTTATGCGACTGATTTCAGTTTGTTGAGAGAAAGTGGTAACAGTCTAACCTCAGTGGTTTTTACTGAAGTTATGAGTCTCTGGCTTGATTGACTGCTACAAGCAGGAAAATAATCAGGTAGATACTTTAAATTGAAGTTAAACTAAAATCTGAAGTAAAACCTCACTTCCATAAAGCTTTATGGCCGGGAAGGCGGAGAGATAAAAAAAGACAAAGAAAGCTAAAAAGAAAAATGCCAATCAGCCGCCAGCTGACTATTTGCTGAAAACCAAGCCGAAGAGAATGCCTTACCCAATTAAATAAAAAAAACAAGTTTTTTAAACTGAAAGTAAGGAGCGACATTAAAACTTAAAACGAACAGAAATTATTCCGTATATGAAAGGGACTGTCCCCTCCTCAACGTCTCGCTCTTTACGCTAAAGATTTTTCTTGTTTTAAAAAATAAAGTTGTGAGACAGAGTCAAACTTTAGCGTAAAGAGTAAGGCGTTGAGGAGGGGACAGCCCCTTTCATATACGGAATAATTTCTGTTCGTTTTAAGTTTTAATGTCGCTCCTTACTTACAGTTTAAAAAACTTGTTTTTTTATTTAATTTCTGATCGTTTTTTAGTTAATGCAGCTTTTATTTTGGCTAACCGTCATTAAATAAGTAAACAAAATTTGCACAAAAATTTTACTTTTCTTTTGCTAAATGGATGTCTTTACAAATTAGCCTAACTTACGTAACTAACTTCTATATTCGTATATTTTTCTTCTGGCAAAAAATACAAAGTTGCAGATTTTTGCAGATATGAGCTTGAAACCTATGTAAAAAGGTTTTCTGATACGCTGAATCTGACGGTATGATTTTCATTAAAATTCTTTCACTTGTAGGGGATGTTTCCCCCCTCTTTAAAAAATCGAGTAAATTTTCTCAGGCTCGTAGCCTTTGATGAGTAATACTAAACTTAATAAAATTTATATATTTAGAATCAGCATTATAAACCCATTCTTTTGATACATTTATTGACATCAAAATTCCGTTTTTAAAAGTTTCGATTACTATTGAGCCATATCGCTTGTTTTTTTATTGTTTTTTTTATTACCTATATGTTATTACGTATATGAGGGGGTTCTCCCCTTAGTCTATACCACGCTCTTTACGTTAAAAGTTAAAAAAAATTTGATTCACAAACCGCTGAATCACAAAGGCCGTTTAATTAGAATAGATAGCTCTTTTGAAAGCACTAAAAAAACTGTAACGTAAAGAACGAGGTATTGACTTGGGGGAGAACCCCCTCACATACGTTATAATTTCTGTTCGTTTTAAGTTCTAATGTTCCTTCTTACTTTCAGTTGAAAAAACTTGTTTTTTTTTATTTAATTTCTGATTGTTTTTTAAATAATGCTTGGAAATCCGGCGCCCCCTTCATAGAAATGTCCCTTACCCCAAAGAAACATCCTCCACGGAAAGATTTTCCAGAGTAGCCCGCTAGTCTGGCCCCCCCCCCCCCCAGAAAAAAATCCTTCCTGAAAATGTCTGTATACTTCCCAATAACCAATAAATAATGCTGGCAAGTCCGGCGCCCAATTCATGGCAATTTCCCTTCCCCCATGAAAACTTCCTTCACAGACAGATCCTCCAACATAACCCCCGACCCACCCTTCCCTCCCACTTCCAGAAAAAAACCTCCTGAAAACTTCTGTATACTTCCCAATAACCAATACTATATGTTAACATTGGGTAAAGTTCATAACCTTTAGCCCTCCCCCTGGGGACTTCGGGGGATTAAGTCATCCTAAAAGACATATTTATCATATTTTCGACCATTCTGAACAAAATGGCTATCTCGAAATTTTGATCAGGTGACTTTGGGAAAAAGTAAGCGTGGGAGGGGGCCTAGTTGCCCTCCATTTTTTTGGTCACTTAAAAAGGGCACTAGAACTTTTAATTTCCGTTCCAATGAGCCCTCCCAAGATATTCTAGGACCACTGGGTCGATACGATTACCCCTGGGGAAAAAAAACAAAAAAAAAACAAACAAATAAACACGCATCCGTGATCTTTCTTCTGCCAAAAAATGCAAAATTCCACATTTTTGTAGATAGGAGCTTGAAACCTCTACAGTAGGGTTCTCTGATACGCTGAATATGATGGTGTGATTTTCATTAAGGTTCTATAGCTTTTAGGGGGTCTTTCCCCCTTTTTTTGAAATTCAGCCAAATTTTCTCAGGCGCGTAACTTTTGATGGGTAGCATTAAACTTGATGAAAGTTATATATTTGAAATCAGAATTGAAATCTGATTCTTTTGATATATCTATTGGTATCAAAAACCCGTTTTCTAGAGTTTCGGTTACCATTGAGCCGGGTCGCTCCTTACTTACAGTTCGTTACCACGAACTGTTTGATAAAAAAACAACAAACAACTCCAACTAAGATAAGAGACATGAACCGCACGTGAGTGTTAAAAAAATGTTAATATATAAATATAACTAAATAATTAGTTAATTTTAAGTTATTTGAAGTATATAGCTTAACATTAGTTTAAAAAATAAGAAAATTTTATCTTAGGTTCTTGATCAGTTGAAGAACTGTGGTCTTTGGAAGGAAGCAGGCAAGATCTTTGAAAGCAGAAGGATCTATCCTACAGCAATTGATATGTACATAAAAGGAAATGATTTCGAGAAGGCTGTTTCTATTGCGAAGGAACATGCCCCCAATGGTAACTATTTTTATTATTTCAACGGGGGTTATTAAATAGGAAAACCAGAAAGTATCTGGAACACGTTTGCCACCTGTAATCGAGTTTCTGCTCATTATTTTTCTTCTAATGCTAATATGTGGCTGTACATTATACTGATGTTCGTACAGTTTTCTTTTTTCCAATGCATAATTGTATGTTGTTTCAGATTTACAATTTTACACGTCCATAGCATCTTAGGTGAAAAAAAATTTAAAAGTTATAAACATCAATTGTATTACAAAATTAT
Organism: Artemia sp. Kazakhstan ARC1039; assembly: GCA_029168905.1. Lineage (NCBI taxonomy): Eukaryota > Metazoa > Arthropoda > Branchiopoda > Anostraca > Artemiidae > Artemia > Artemia sp. Kazakhstan ARC1039. The sequence continues at coordinate 8,213 of JAQQPU010019910.1, forward strand.
CATTATAATTTATATATTATAAATGAAGCAATTGTCATCAATTATATATTATATTGTAATAATTTTATATATAATAACATTATAATTAATATTATGTATTCATTTTATATATTATGAAATTATTACTATTTTATAAATTTATGGAAATTAAATTGTAAATATTACACTGGGTAGGACCCGACTCCAAAAGAAGGAATGAATAAAATGTTCTATTAAATATGCTGAAATACAGCTTGACAGAAAAAAATAACAAAAAATAAATTTTAACAAAAAACTAGATCTTTTTTAGAATTTCGATCCCAATTTAGATATTAAAAACCTAATTGTGTGCTACGTCGCTAAAAGTTAAGAAATTTCAAAAATCTAGTTAATCTATTTGACTGAACAGCTCCTGTTCTCATTCTGAACAGCTTCTGAACGTTCTGAACAGCTCATGTTATTCTAACAGCAATAATGAAATGTTTTCTTTATAGGTTTAAACTTCACTTTTAATCGAATTTTTTTTGTGAGTGAAATGCCACAAAAAGTTTTGAGCAAGATTTTTTTGACCAATTTTTATTTTTCCATTTTTTTACAACAATTTACCTGTTATTCTGGAATGTTCAATACAAAACCTTAAACGCAGAAAAAAGCATATTTCTTAAAAAATAGTTAATTTAAACAATAGTTAACAATTTTGTTCTTATAAATAATTTTATACACAGAAAAACGTAATAAAAAAATCTTTTATAACATTCCTGTTAATAATGATAATCTTATGCAAAAACGTATAGCCTGCACTGTTCTTATACAAAATTGTATATATATATTGTATATTGTATATATATAAAATTGTATGCACAAAAAAGTAATAAATTCTTTTCTAAAAATCTGTTTAATAAAAACCCTGTTCTTATACAAAAAAATTAAATAAAAAATAGTTTTTAACTGAAATTAAGGGGCAAAATTAAAACTTAAAACGAACAGAAATTATTACCTATATAAAGGGGGTTCCCCCTCCTCAACACCTCCCTCTTTACGCTAAGGTTTTTCAGTACTTTTAAAAAAGTGTCTTGTTGTTCTATGCAAAGGGACCTTGTGTTTCAAAAGTAATTATTAAAGAATTTGGACAAAATTCCAACTTTAGCGTAAAGAACGAGGTGTTGATGAGGGGGGAACCCCCTTTATATAGCCTACCTAATAATTTCTGTTCGTTTTAAGCTTTAATATTGCTCCTTACTTTCAGTTGAAAAAACATGTTTTTTATTTAATTTCTAATCGTTTTTTAAATAATGCAGGGAAATCTGGCCCCACGTTCACGGAGAAACCCCTCCCCACAGAAATATCCTCTAGACAATTCAATCTCGGTGAAAATTTATCCCGGACAATTAGTCTTAACCACTCTGCACGTAAAATTGAGACGGAAAAGAGAAAGCAAAACATATAAAAGAATTTTGTATAAGAAATTTGGCAAATTTCTCCCAGTGTATAATTTTCCCTCACAAGTTAACTCCCTGGAAACTTCCCTCCTCATGTAGAATTCCCCCGTGGAAAAACCCCAGCGGAAAATTTTCTCAGGCTCGTAACCTTTGATAGATAAGACTAAATTTAATGAAATTTATAGATCTGAAATCAGCATAAAAAGCCAATTCTTTTGATATATCTATTTGTATCAAAATTCCGTGTTTTAGAGTTTCGGGTGCTATTGAGCCGGGTCGCTCCTTACCTTACAGTTCGTTAACGCGAAGTATTTGATATAATACACAGAAGAAATTAATACCAAATTCTTTGCTATAAGTCCTATTAATAATAAGACTCGTTTTCTTCTTCAAAATCTAATGGCAAAAAAATGATGATAAATAATGCCATCACTCTCAACCGAAGAGACAAAGAAAGTTTAGTGTCCTAGACATCTTTGTTGAAAGTTTTCTTTTTGGCTTATTTTTGTGATTCCTCTGTAAAAATATTTAAATGTTTAAGAATGTGTAAATTTTATTCCCCATATTTTTTTTCAGAATATAGCCCCGCCTTTTTAAAGTGGGTCAATAAATGCTTCGGGTTAACTAATGCTGAACGACAAATATTTACTAATGAGGAAATAAAAATTGCTGGAGAGACAAATGACTCCGCCTTTTTAAAACCTAATGGGTTCTTTTGCGAGAAATTTTGAGCCAATAGAAATAATGACAATTTTTGAGAAACAACATTTCGTACAAGTAAAGTCTCTTTTTCTATGTGTCTTAACCGTCTTGGGTTAACTGACTGTCTGCGGTATCCGCCCGTTGCCTTTGCAAAAATGTCAGCAATAAGCAATTCAAGGAAAAAATACAGACAAGTAATTATTTCAGGAATAGACCTAGAGCACCTTCCAGCTTCGACAAAAACACAATAACTAATAAATTAATATAAATAATATTAATATAATATTAATAATATGTATATAAATATATATTTATTTATTACATATATATTAATATATAATTATATAAAATATAACTAATATATGTATATTAATACAAATATATTAATAACTTTATACTTATTATTAATAAATAATACTAATAAAAATATTAATATGAATTCTAATAATCGTTCTAGTTGTGAGCAAATTAACTGCTGGAATTATTTTGCAAATTAACGGGAGCGAATTGTGTTAACAATTACTGTGGTCCATATGGAGTCATTAGCTAATAAATCATTCCAGATCGGCAGTTACTTTGTATTAACTTAAAATAAATATGTATTAAATGAAAATTTCCACATGGAATGTACCCCTAGCAATTTGTTGCATAGATGAGATTTGTCGGTATAATTCTCTGACACTGAGAATTAAAGCAGAGAGATTGATTAAGAAGCAAGCAAACATGGGTTTAAGAGTACTATACTGGTTTTGTTAATCATCCCAGAATAACTCATGAAAAACAGAAACAGAGAGTTTACTTGTAAAGTCTTTGTTACTAACTTCATGCTTTTCACCGGCATAAAATTATCATAGGCAGCGCAATAGCGCTGCCTAAGTAAAGAGCGATGTTGGCGAAATGTATTATTTATTATTATTTTTTTTTTTTTTTTAGACCAGGGCACTTCGTATCGAAGGAGTTGTCGTAGAAACTTCGAAAAGGGCTCATTTGATTAGAAGTTAGAGTGGCTTGTGCCCTTTTTAATAGTCGAAAGTGATTGGAAGACAACTAACACCCCTTCCACGCCCACCATTTCTTCAAACATATCCAATCCAAATTTTGAGATAGCCATTTTGTTCAACGTAGTTGAAAGTTCTAGAAATTAGGTCTTTGAGGATGATAACCCCCTCAGAGCCCTCAGGGCAAGGGATGTAAGCTATGCCCTGGGGGTATACAAGGTTTTTTATAGAAAGCGATGATGTAGAAACTTCAAAAAAAGCTCATTCGACTGGAAATTGAAAGGGCTAGTGCCCTTTTTAATAGTCGAAAGTGAATGTAGATCGATTAACCCCTTTCATATTCTATGAAACTTTAGAATTAGCCATTTTGTTCAACGTAGTTAAAAATTCTGGAAATTATGTATTTGAGGATGACAAATCCCCCAGAGCTCCCAGGGCAAAGGATAAAAGTCATGCCCTGGGGGCACATTAGGTTTTATAGATAGCGTTGTCGTAGAAACTTCAAAAGGGGCTCATTCAGTTAGAGATTGAGAGGGCTAGTGCCCTTTTTAATAGTCGAAAATGATTGGAAGGTAACTAACCCCCCTCTCAGGCCCACCATTTCCCCAAACACATCCAATAAAAATTTTCAGATAACTATTTTTTTCAACGTAGTTGAAAGTTCTGGAAAATAGGTCTTTGAGGTTGGCACTACCCCCAGAGCCTTCAGGGCTAAGGTTGTAGGTTATGCCCTGGGGGCATATAAGGTTTTAATTGAAAGTTTTGCGTAGAAACTTGAATAAGGGCTCATTCGACTGGAAATTCAAAGGGCTAGTGCCCTTTTTAAAAGTCGAAAGTGATTGGAGGGTAACTAACCCCCCTCTCCCGCCCACCTTTACCCCAAACACATCCAATCAAAATTTTGAGATATCTATTTTATTGAAGGTAGTTGAAAGTTTTGGAAATTAGGTCTTTGAGGATGACAACCTCCCACAACCCTCTGGGCTAATGTTGTAAATTATGCCCTGGGGGAATATAATGTATTTATAGGAAGCGTTGTCGTAAAAATTTCAAAAAAGGCTCATTCGATTAGAAATTGAAAGTGCTATTGCCCTTTTTAATAGTTGGAAGTATTCGGAGGGAGAATCTCCCCCAAGCCCATAGTTTCCTCAAATATTTCCGATCAAAATTTTGATATGGCCATTTTGTTCAACGTAATTGAAAGGTTTGGAAACTATGTCTTTGAGGATGGCAATCCTCCCCCCCATACCCCTCCAGAGAAGGGTCGTAAGTTATGCCCTTGGGGCGTATAAGGTTTTTGTAGAAAGTTTTGTCGTAGAAGCTTCAAAAAGGGCTCATTCGATTGGAAATTGAAATGGCTAGTGCCCTTTTTAATAGTCGGAAGTAATTGGAAGGCAACTAACACCCCTTCCAAGCCCGCCATTTTCCCAAACACATCCAATCAAAATTTTGAGATAGCCATTTTGTTGAACGCAGTTGAAAGTTTTGGAAATTATGTCTTTGAGAGGGACGCTCCCCCCACAGTCTTCAGGCCAATGTTTATAAGTTATGCCCTGGGGGCATATAAGGTTTTTATTGAAAGCTTTGTCGTAGAAACTTGAAAAAGGGGTCATTCGATTAGAAATTCAAATGGCTAGTGCCCTTTTTAAAAGTCAAAAGTGATTGGAGGGCAACTAATCCCCCTCCGCCACCCAACTTTACCCTAAACACATCCAATCAAAATTTTGAGATAGCCATTTTGTTCAAAGTAGTCGAAAATTTTTGATATTAAGTCTTTGAGGATGACAACCTCCCCCCCCCTCCCTCAGCCTTCAGGGCAAGGGTTGTAAGTTGTGTCCTGAGGGCACATAAGGTTTTTATAGAATTAATTGGATGGTAACTAACCCCCTCTCACGCTCACCATTTTCCGAAACACATACAATCAAAATTTTTAGATAGCCATTTTTTCAACGTAGTTGAAAGTTTTTACGTAGTTGAAATAATTTCCCAAATTTTGTCTTTTAGGATGTCCCCCCCCCCCCCCCCCCCCACCGCCCTCAGGGCAAGGGTTGTCAGTTATGACCTGGGGGCATATAAGGTTTTTATATAAAGCGATATTGTACAAACTTCAAAAAGGGCTCATTCGTTTGAATATTGAAACGGCTAGCGCCCTTTTTAATAGTCGAAAGTGATTGAAGGGCAACTAACCCCCCTCTCACGCCCGCTATTTCCCCAAACACATCCAATCAATGTTTTGAGATAGCCATTTTGTTCAACGTAGCTGAAAGTTCAGGAAATTATGTGTTTGAGGATGACAAACCCCCCAGAGCCCCCAGGGCAAAGGTTGAAAGTTATGCCCTGGGGGCAAATAAGGTTCTTATAGATAACGTTGTCGTAGAAACTTCAAAAGGTGCTCATTCAATTGGTAATTGAGAGGGCTAGTACCCTTTTTAATAGTCGAAAGTGATTGGAGGGTAACTAACCCCCCTCTCACGCTCACCATTTCCCCAACCACATCCATTCAAAATTTTGAGATATCCATTTTATTGAAAGTAGTTGAAAGTTCTGGAAATTAGGTCTTTGAGGATGACAGCCCCCCCCCACCGCCCTCTGGGCTAAGGCTTTAAATTATGCCCTGGAGGCATATAATATTTTTATAGAAAGATTTGTCGTAAAATTTTCCAAAAGGGCTAATTCGATTGGAAATTGAAAGGACTATTGCCCTTTGTAGTAGTTGGAAGTATTCGGAGGGAGAATCCCCCCACGCCCATCATTTCGCTAAACATTTCCAATCAACATTTTGATATGGCGATTTTGTTCAACGTAGTTGAAAGGTCTGGAAATTATGTCTTTGAGGATGACAATCCTCCCCCCGTAGCCCTCAATACAAGGGTCTTAAGTTATGCCTTTGGGGCATATAAGGTTTTTATAAAAGTTTTATCGTCAAAGGGCAAATGCCCCCCAACGCCCATAATTTTCCCAAACACTTCTAATTTAAATTTTGAGATAGCCATTTTGTTCAGCGTATCAGAACGGTCTGGAATTATGTCTTTGAAGATAACAAACCCCCAGACCTCAGGGTAAGGGTTGTAAGTTATGCCCTGGGGACATATAAAGCTTTTATAGAAAGCATGGGCATATAAACCTCGGAGGGGCTCATTAGATTTGTAATCAGACGCTCTAGTATTCTTTTTAGGAGTTAAAGTGATCGGAGAGCAGCTACCCCTCTCCCCTTCACACATACTCTTCGTATTCTCCCGAAATGCATCTAATAGAAATTTTGAGATGGTTATTCTATTCAAAATGGTCTAAATATCGTATAACAAGGCTTTTGCGGTTTAAACAATCCCCAGAGATTAGGTGCAAGGGTTATAAGCTATGCCCAGGGGGTATTTAAGGTTTTTATGGAAGGGATGGTTGTTTAAATTTAGAAGAGGCTCAGTCTTTCTCCCTGAAAGAGACTATGTCAATATAAAACGAACAGAATTAATAAAAAAAAAAAATTCAACAAAATAAGTTTTGTAAGAAAAAGTAAAGAATTCCATTATACCAAAATGAGCAAAAATAGAATCAAATAATCTACCAAGAATACAACTACCACAAATCAGTATAAAAAAATAAATGAAACCCAAAATGCAGCGTGTTTATACATTGACTAAAAAACTTTATTGGTTATGATTTATGAAAAATGAAAGATTTAGAGGAAACATAGCTTAGCAGTTATAAATAAATAGTTGAATGAAGATTAAAGTGTTAAGGTTATTTTTTTTTTTTTTGCGTCCAGCAACAATAAAATTTTACCTTTAAGGCAATGTTAGCGAGCAATTGCTACGCACAATTTTTGCTTGACTGTGGAGATATTTTTTGTTGGAACTAAAAGTCGCTAATTTTGAAAAAAAAATAAACCTTTTCTATTTTTTTTAACTAAAATAAAGGATAAAATTTTGTGTTATCCTATCACAATGCCCTATAACCAAAATTGTTGTATAAACATTTTGCATTTCTAGCTTCAATGGTTTAATTGCTAACTAAATAAATATTATATCAAAGAAAAATTATTTATTTATATAAATTACCTTCTTTCGTTTTCTTTCATTAACTACCAGTTCTAAATTTCTTGCGGTCTATAACTGTGTATTTAGGAACGTTTTTTTTTTCGAATTCTTCCCCGTGAAGAGGCAGGGGTATTAGACCAGGCACCATCATCCACTCAATTTTACTAGATTATCATAAAATACTATTTTTTAGAGTGAAATTTTAGAATATTTTGAAAAAAATCTAATTTTTGAGACAAAGCCTCTCTTACCCTCACAACCTTCTCATGAATAACTCCTGAAAGGGTGCAAGCAAAGCTTTCTAATTTCAATTCATTTAGGGGATAAATGAAGCCCCTAGGGGTAGGGGCTAAGGTAAGGTTGGCAGGGTGGGGGAGGGGAGAGAGAGTTGAGTATAATAAGTGATGGAGACTGGATTGGTTATTATTATTTTTCTTTTTATATTTTATATTATTATTTTTCTTTTATATTTTATTTATGTATTATCATTTTTAATTCAGTTATTTATTTATTTTTCTATATTTTTTTTATTTTTTATTATTTTTTTATATATATTTTAGGTTATAGTTTATCTATTTTTGGTTTATTTATAATAGTTTTAAT
>JAQQPU010019911.1:0-15967 GCA_029168905.1 Artemia sp. Kazakhstan ARC1039
ACTTTAAAAAGAGCTAATAAATTAAACTGAATATGTGATGTATAATGGTATTAATTGCTAAAAATTCATCAGTTCAAAATGTTACTATAATTTTAATGTTTATTTTCAATATTAAGTACTTTGACTTACTTTTGACTTAAGGCTCCTGCTGGTGGTCCAGCGTAGAGAGAGATGAGACTTTTTGCCTCCATTCCGAACGATCCTGCGCAAGTGTGACTGCTTCTTTGAGATCAGTACAGATGATGGAGAAGTACTGGGTAAGGTTGTCCCTCCATCTGAACCGGGGTCTTCCACGAGGGCGCTTCCAGCCATGTTGAGGAGGATCAAAATTGAAACGTACGCTGGCGGGTGCTTCTTCTGGCAGGCGAATTAAGTGGCCAAACCACCGTAGAGTTCTTATGGCGAGCTGACGAGAGTTGGACGTCTGATCTGTTAGTGTCAGCAATCGGGTGTTTCAAACGAAGTAGTACCACTTGATCCCTTCGATTCGTCCTAGGAAGTTTGTTTGGGCCACATCTATGGCATCACGAACAGAAGCAGCTGCCGGCCAAGTTTCAGCACCGTAGAGAAGGACTTGCGTTACGGTCTTGTTGTAGATCCGAATTTCTGTTTTTCGGCTAATACTGGGCTCTGACCACAAGGAACGGCATAATCGAGCCATAATAGACGCAGCTTTCGCGATGCGTGACTGGACCTCCATTTCAATTGAGCCGTTACCCGAGACGACATATCCAAGGTAAGTAAAAGACTTGACAATTTCGATAGTGTGCCCTAAAACGTTGAATGATGGTGAGTTGGCGGAATTTCCTAACGGGTCGATGATCATTATTTTTGTTTTCTGCCAGCTAATATATAGTCCCACTTTCATGGCTTCTTCCGACAGTCTATTGAGAGCTGCCTCGAGTTCAACTGCAGAAGGGCATATCTTGGCAATATCATCTGCAAAGTTGCAATCGGCCAGGACTCTATCGCCATATTTCAGTCTGAATTGGAGCCAATTCGTGGTTCGGTCAATGACATAATCAATCACCGCGTTGAAAATTTCAGGAGCAACATAGCATCCCTGCCTTACACCAGTATCTATCTCGAATAGTGGGCTTCGGCTACCATTAACCTGGACGGAGCTTTTTGTACCAGTGTAGAATGCCTTGAACAGTCGGCAACATTTATCCGGGAGTCCCGTTCATTTTAGTATCAACCAAAGGGACTCACGGTCGATCGAGTCAAAAGCTGCTTTAAAGTCAACAAATGCAATATATGCTGTGCGCTGGAACTCGCGGGCTTTCTCAATGACCTGTCGAATAGTGTATATCTGCTCGGTCGTGGATATGTTGGGCATGATACCTGCTTGCTGAATCCGGCGGCACTTACGAATGAACTGGATACTCTTATCAAGCAACGTCACGGGGAATAGTTTGCCAGGCACTGACAGGAGGGTGATTCCTCTGTAATTCGAGCAATCGATACGGCTACCTTTCCGCTTCCATTGAGGAAGGATTATGCCTTCCTTCTATTCTTCAGGTATCAATTCGGTTGACCAGACGATGGAGAACAGCATGTGCAGCCAAAGTAGCATTGCCAGTCCTCCAAACTCTAGCAGCTCGACGGTGATCCCGCAGGTTCCTGGTGCCTTGTTGTTCTTCATTCTCCGCAGGGCATTTTGTATCTCTTCTACCGAGGGAGGATCAGGCTCTGGTAGATTTTTATATGTTGTTTGCTGATTGGATGTAGTTAGGTTGGGGTCAACAATGATTCTTTCGGTGTTTAATAGCTTTGCGAAGTGCTCCCTCCATCGATCAAGTTGCACGTTTTCATCTTCGAGTATTTCGCCAGAGACGGTTTTAACTGCGCCTATCTTTGGTGATTTCCCATTGCTAAGATCTCTGATAAGCTTGAAAAGCAACATGACGTCACCTTTTCGTGCCACATCTTCTAGCTCTTCAGCTTTTTTATCAACAAATTGTTGTTTATCACGGTGAATAATATTGTTTCTAATCCCGTTTCGCCGTCTGTGGGAGGGCATATCTCCGGCCAACCGCGCTTTCCGGCGCTGTTCAATGATTTGCACTGCTTCTTATGATAGCCAGGGCTTTTTTGAATACATCATACAACCGACGGTATTAGTGGCAACCTCTAGTACACCCTTTTTGTAAGTCTGCTAGGACGTGTCCGGGTCAACAAGTGTATCCAGGCATTCAAACCTGTTCTGAATTTCAACTGAGTACATTGGGTGGAATGCCTCAATTTTTAGTTTCTGGGTGTCTAATTTTGGCTGTCGTCGTTCTGAAGGCTGGGCTTTAAGACGCAGGCGGAAGTTCGCAGCAACTCATCGAAGGTCTGTATTCCCTATCTCAGCGCCACGGTATGTTCTACAATTCGTAAGTGATGAGCGCCATCTTTGGTTGACTATGATGTAGTCAATCATCTTCCGCGTTCGCCCATCGTTGCTATACCTTGTCGGCTTATAGTTGTCTTTCCTGTGAAACAGGGTGTTGGCAATTACCAACTCGTGCATAGCGCACAGCTGGAGGATTCTGGTTCCATTTTCATTCAACGATTCAGGGGTAACCGGTCCAACTACAGATTTAAAAGCTCCGCTGGGGTTTGATACAGTAGCATTGAAATCGCCCACCACAGACAAAACATCGTGAGGGAAAATCCGGGATAGAGCAGATGTCAGAGCTGAGTAGAAATTGTCTCTTTCAACCTCTAGGGAGACATTCGTTGGTGCGTAGCACGCAATAACGGACATATTCCCATGCTTGTGGTTGAAGCGAGCAGTGAGTAGTCTATCCGATATATGGTTGTAGGATATCAGGCATTTCTTTGCCTTCTTATTTAGGAGCAGGCCTACGCCGCTGCTTCTACTGGAGGTTTGCCCTGACCAAATCATCATGTGACCTGTACTGGTGATTTAAATTCATCGCCTATTCCCGTCAAATGTTTTTCTGTCATTCCAAGTATGTCAATCCCACATCTTAACATCAACAAACCTAGAAGGTCTTTGGATCCCGGCTTTTTCATGGTTAAACCATTCCAGGTGGCTATTCTCAACCTACCTTGGTCAGTAAGGTTCAGAGGATGTCCAGGGGCGTGCCGAGGTCGTAATAAATTAAAACTAATAAGATCCGAGGCTTAAGTTTCATTTCTTTTCATTGCATTTTTTCAGGATGAGGGTCGCAAGCCCAACCATCCCTAGGCCTGGGTTATGATTAAGAAACCCTGAGAAGGGCTCCACCCGCACCCATGAGGTTGGGGCGGCCCTATTCGGTGCGATTTATTAGGGGTTTAAGCCCCATATCCAGTGGCACGTGGTCAGCAAACAAAGTTTGCATCCTTCCGGAGGTGCTCCATTCACCACATATTAAGTACAAAAGAAAATATCTCTCATAAAATTGGTTTTCAGTAAAGCGACAGTGACGCAGTAGGTTATAAACTTTTACAGTGAGAGAAGGAGGTCATACACAAACTCTTTTTTGTGGTGATTTTTGTTCGTTTCAAGCTTGATTTACATATTCAATTTAAGTTTCACTCGTTTTAAGATTTATTTATGAATTTACATTAATATCTATTGTATGTTTGTTTTCATTGATTGTTTATTTAATCTATGTTCGTTTTAAGTTTCATTTATGCTTCAATAGGAAAATATTTTTTTTCGTTTTAAGCTTGATATTCATGTTCAATCTAAGGATTACTCGCTTTAAGATCTATTTAATCATTTATATTATTACTTGTTGTATGTTTTTACTATGATTGTTTATTTAATTTCTGTTCGTTTTGGGTTTCATTTATTCTTTAATAGTAATTTCTGGTCGTTTTGAGTTTCCCACGACCCTTTTTTATGGGTTTGGGAGCTTTTTTTTTATTTGTAAAATAGAGAAGATGGAATGCATTATGATTCTAATATGCTTTTAATAAAAAGTTTTATATTGCTTATGCTTATTCTCGTTGTTAAGTCAACTTAAAATTGGAGAATAGGGATACTAAAATTGAACTTTGGAATTAGCTAGATCACATTCTAATCAAAACCAAATAGTTTAGTTCAGGATGTATAAGAGGTTATGTGTTCCAGTCTAAAACCCTTCACGTTAAATAACTGCAGAGGTACAATTTAATTGATTTCAATCGTATAATTCTATTTCGACTTTTATTTCAGGGATAACCTAAGCAAAGAGACCACAGACATTAAAAAAAAAAATGAGAAAGTAACCTTTGAGACTCAACATATTTGCATTAAAAAAATCTATATTTTGGGTTAAGTTTTCAGCCAAAAATTTTTTCAACCCTTCACTCCCCCATCCTTGAAAAATCTCAGGAATTCAGTCTTGATTTGAAAAAAAAATTAAAATTGGTAATTTTGGGTCGAGGGTCCAGGTGCGTCTTCATGTCTGTAACCAGACTGCTTCAAGCCGTAGCCGTCAGAAATGGTCCAGAACAATGACACCTGTAAATATCAATTTGCAACGTATCGGAGTTATGGTAACCTTAAGCACATAAAACCTATTTCGGGTTTATCTAATACCCCGGCAAACATGAAACGGAGTGCAGGTCCCCCCCTCCCCCTGAGGCGTCGTTGAATGAGTTTCTCCGTAGCCCTGAGTAGTGGGCTATAGCTTAAAGAAAGAGAGATTAATGTCCCTTAATTTAGGGTTAAAAAGTATGCTTTAATTCCAATATTTTGTTGTGACCTATATTTGTAAGCTAAGAACATTATTTCTGAAGCATTTTTCAGAAAGCTCGATTTTTTTACGTATTTCAGAAGGCTTGCGTTTTCAATTACCAGTTTTGTCAGTTTTTGTAAAAAATTTAGGGTCGGTAAAAAAACACAAGACCCGATTGGTTCTTTTTTATGAAATTTTAAGCCAGTAAAAAGAATGGAAATTTTTCTGAATCTCAATTTTTATAATAATAAATTATCTGGTTCTCTATGTATATGGCTTTACGAAAAAAGTCACGGGTCCTGGCACCGGAAGTGAAATATTGTAGTAACTTAACAGCTATGATACATTTTTAAGATTTTCTGGCTGCTGTATATATTTAGAAGAAGGTGTTTAAACGAACCCAAGCCATCGATTATCAGACTTCAATTCTTTTTATTGCAACTGGTCTCAACTTTTCAACAGCAAGCTTGATGGAATTTAGCCTTTTCCAAGATTTTGTTTTATAATTTAGGCTGCCTTGCAACACTTTAGCTGTTGCTAGTTTGTTGCTGGTGGTTGCAATATGTCACTGTTACTGGCAAATACAAATTTTTCTTCTTGAGTATGGTAATAATTTTTATATTTTAAGGGTCCAATACTTGCCGGAACTTTTGGTTTATCAATTCGGGATAGTAGATTGTACAAACTGGGTTTCAAGAACGAAATTATCAGCTTGCTGTCATGTCTTGGAATTGGATTCTCTTATGGTTTGATTTACTCAAACATTTACAGTTGGCATAACGGTATATAGTTTTTTGTTATGTTTTTGTGCTTTCCTTCTGTCTTTTGCCTATTTATGTTATTCAAAGACGGGTGAGCCCCTATTTTCCTTTATTTTTTTTACATTTTAGAACAGTAGTCGATAGCTGATTCTTAAGTTTGTAAATTCGCACACTGTTTTTGAATATTTCAAATTATTTGTCATTTCTAATGATGATCTTTATAATTTTTAGGTTAATTTTCTATATATTTAAAATCCTTGTCAATTTTTCTGAATTCCCTCCCCCAAAAAAAAGCAAACAGCGAGTAACTCCAAATAACAGTAAAATTGCCAAACCTGTTGGTTGTCAAGAATTCCTACAATAGTAGAAAGAGGGGGACTTTCAACTCAGCTTGGAAGAAGAAAAATATGCGAAAATTACCAATTTGTATGATAGTCTGTTAAAAAATTACTGCTCTTTGCTAACAAGTTTGTTTTCAATCCTGAGCTTCCCCTCACTCCATCTGGAAGAACATTCACAGGTTCTTCCTTTAAAAAAAAAAGTATATGGGTGTCAATGGAGTGCAAGATTTTGTCCATGGTATGCATACTGTTCCACATGTTCGAGGCAATTTTTGCATTGAACGTACGAATCAGCAGCTTCAGAAATGCCCTATTGACCTTCCAGATTCCATTAAAGTGGCCCCCAAAACCTTTGATTTATTTTGACCTAGCCTCTTTTTGCCTCTGATGACGATTCTGTTCAGTTTGAACAGCAGCGCAAATTCATGAAAACTTAGAGGGGACAAGTGTATTTTTCAAAATCTAGGGGGCAAATTTCTGTATTTTTGTAATTTTTCAATGAAAATACCAAAAACAAATTCTTAATGAACAACCTCCCCCTCCCCCAAAGGAAAAGATAATTTTTCAAAATCTTGGTGGGATGTGAAAAATCTAGGGGACACATGCCCTCCCCTGCTTCCCAAGAGGTATTTCTTAAGATTTATGAATTAAGCTTTGCTCACTTTGGCTTTTGAAAGGCTTAGTTTTCAAACAAAGAAGAAAAGACAATAACAGAAATTAAAAAAGAAATACAAGTTCAGAGAAAATGGTGAGAGTAATAAAAAATTTGCTGAGAAGCAAAATAAAAAAAATAACGTGATTCCGGAAAATGATAAAGATGACACGCACGAGCGCTTTTATGCTTACTTAACATTCGAAAAAATTTTAAATTTCAGATTACTTATTTTTTGGGGGTCTGAATGATTATTCATGCTTAAAGGAAGGAATCCCTATTGCTTATAGCTAGAGAAACCTAAATAGGTGTAAAAAAAACAACAACAATTTTTTATTGCTAAAACTATTGTCAACAAAGAGAGATACTCGTAAACAAAATTAGTTTTATAGACAGTTTTTGACAAATTTGATTAGGACAAAATAAAATATTTTTACCCAAGTTCCTCCCAAAGCGATTAAACTAATAAACTAGAAGATATCGAGATATCTCACTTTTTATTAGCTGCTATACGCATGCTTCATTTATAAGAAGTGAACCGATCACACGCCACGTTAAGCCTCAGGAACTGAATTGAAACCTCTTCAGAAGAAATTACGACAACCATATGATGAACGGCAACCCGCCCTTCTTTCCCCTCTCCCAGATACCTGAAAACAGGCTTACAAATAACAAATAAAATATTCGATTGATTCACTACTTGGTCACTGGCCCAGAATGGTACGGCTGCTGAGATGCTGCAAGAGACATGCTGCTTTCATGTGCACATCAAGGCATGGAAAGACCTAAGCCAGTAAGGGTCACACGAGAAATGAAAAACTTGGAAATGAGAGGCTCGTAACAAAATTATGCGAAAACAGAACAAATTGCTTTTTTGAAAACAAATATTTTAATTTAAGCTCTCATACTTTTAATTTCAAGCCTTACTTTGTCTTTACAGGTGTTTTTATTACCGAAGAAATGAAGTCTAGAGGTCAGCTAAGATCACTCGGGATAGGCTTACTAGTAGCTATTCCCTCTGGAGTTGGAGTTGCTTTGTCAGTTCTAGGGAATAATGTTGGATCTTTGGTTGGTGTTGCAATATCAGCAGCTTTATTGCCTCCAGTAGTAAATGCAGTAAGGATAAAGTCAGTTTTTCTCGGTTTTAAAAGACGAGCCTTCACAAGGGGGGCCAAACCCTCCCTAGATCCTTTTTTTACTTTCGACCCAGGTTACCACCTCAAACAATTTTTAAACTTTTGATATTTCATTACGGGATATAATTTATACTTATGTAATTAATTTGTGTTCGTTTTCCGTCTTATTGTTCTTCTTTTCTTTGTAATTGGAAAATACACATTTTAAATGTTTCCAATTTACATTTATTAATAATTCATTTATACATTTACACAAAGTTACACTAAATACATTTTTAATGTTTTCACTTTTTTAGCTTTAAGAAATCAAAAATAATCAAACAGTTTGTGGTAACGAACTGTAAGTAAGGAGCAACCCGGCTAAATAGTTGCCGAAACTCTATATATATACGTTTCATCAAGTTTAGTCCTACCCATCAAAAGTTACGTACCTGCGAAAATTTGCTTTTTTTTTCGAAAAAAGGGTGTGACACCCCCTAAAAATTATAAAACCTTAATGAAAATCACTCCATCAGATTCAGTGTATCAGAGAACCCTACTGAAGAGGTTTCAAGCTCCTATCTGCAAAAGTGTGAAATTTTGTATTTTTTTTTTTTTTGCCAGAAGAAAGATCACGGATGCGTGTTTATTTGTTTTTTTGTTTTTTTGTTGTTTTTTCCCCAGGGGTGATTGTATCGACCCAGTGGTCCTAGAATATCGTGGGAGGGCTCATTCGAACGGAAATTAAAAGTTCTGGTGCCCTATTTAAGTAACCAAAAAAATGGAGGGCAACTAGGCCCCCTCCCATGCTCATTTTTTCCCAAAGTCGCCCGATCAAAATGTTGAGATAGCTATTTTGTTCAGCATGGTCGAAAATATAATAACTATGTCTTTTAGGATGACTTAATCCCCCAAAGTTCCCGGGGGGAGGGCTGAAAGTTATGCACTTTACCCAATGTTTACATATAGTATTACAAACGGTTATTGGGAAGTATACATATGTTTTTTCTGGTTTTTTTTAGGGGGATTTTTTCTGTTAGTGGGGGGGGGGTCGGAAGTTATGTGGGAGGATCTTTCCATGGAGGAAGTTTTCATGGGGAAAGGAACATTGCTATGAAGGGCGCGCCGGATTTCCCAGGATTATTTAAAAAAAAAACGATCATAAATTAAATAAAAACAAAATTTTTTAACTGAAAAGTAAGGAGCAACATCAAAACTTAAAACGAACAGAAATTATTATATATTTGATTGGGTTCACCCCCTAGTCAATATCTCGCTCTTTAAGCCAAAGATATTTTAGTACTTTCATAAGAGCTATTTATTCTAGGTAACGGCCTTTGTGATTAAGGGGTCATTTTTAAAAAAATCGAACAAAATTCGAACTTTAGCGTAAAGAGCGAGGTATTGACTAGGGGGAAAACCCCCTAATATAGATATTAAAAATATATGAATATAGAAGTTCGTTACGTAAGTTAATTTGCAAGTTATGTATATTTATTACTAATAAAAACGTTCGTAAATAAAATTAAACAACTTTCGAGAAAGCCATATAACCAAATTTAAGTAACACTAATATGCTAATTTTGTTTTTATTATTCATGTATGGTGAGCCAAAATCAAAACCTGCATTAACTAAAAAATGTTCAAAATTCAATAAAAAAGAAGTTTTTTTTTAACTACAAGCAAGGGGCGACATTAAAACTTAAACGAACAGAAATTATTCCGTATATGAAAAGGGCTGTCCCCTCCTCAATGTCTCACTTTTTACGCTTAAGTTTGACCCTTTCTCACAACTCTATTTTTTTAACAATAATAAACTTTAGTGTAAAGAGCGAGGCGTTAAGGAGGGGACAGCCCCTTTCATATATGGAATAATTTCTGTTCGCTTTAAGTTTGAATGTCGCTCCTTACTTTTAGTTAAACAAAAATTTGTTTTTTATTTATTTAATTAGATCTTAAGGAATAAATACCAGTATGTGTATATTAAAGTGTCAACCATCATTCTTTGTTTTTTTCAGTAAAGTCCACATTATGTTCTGGTCTCGAGAAGCCATGGGGGTTATCAGCCCTATTCATTTTAATTTTTGGTCGTTTTGAGTTTGACTCGGCTATTGATTGTAATTTCTGTTCGTTTTGGGTTTCATTTATTTATAGATGGTGATTTGTGGTAGTTTTATTCTTTGAAGATCAGTTGACTTTATTTTTGCTCGTTTCTGGTTTAATGGAGCTCTTTACTTTACTTTAAAAAACTTATTTTGTGGAAAAAGGTTTTTTTTAATTAATTTCTGTTCGTTTTTATTGACGTAGTCTTTATCTTTTTTATGTAAAATAATATTTTATATGTTTTCAGTTTTTTTCTTTCTATAGGAATCTATACGTTGGCTTGCTATTTCTTTGAAGGAAAAAAAAATTTCAACGATTTTTAACAACATGCGCTCTTTTGAAAATCTTGACACGAATTGCATTGTTTAATCTGGTTTTGTACCTCTTCAAGTTAACCTGGAAAATAAACTTAATACCGTTCCCAAAAAATACTATCCATGCTCTTTGACGACCTGGACACACTTAAACTCTTTTGATTTAGCTAAATTGTAAGAGCAGAAGTAGTAACAGTAGTAGCCCTGAATGTTTCGACTCAATACCCTTGGTCGTTCTTGGGATATTGCTGGAATTTCTTATTGGAAACCAGAACAAACACAGTGCCTCTTGTTTTAGTTTTAGTTTAGTTTAGCTAAGATTTAGTTTACAGCATAATAGCCAAATTGCATAATTGTTGGGGTTGAAATACCCAATATAGCTAGAAACGTATTTACTGGAACGTTCAACTATGCTGAACAAAATGGCTATCTCAAAATTTTGATCGGATGTCTTTAGAAAATTAATGAGCTTGGGATGCGCAAAGTCTTTTCGTTTATTTGTAACTCCCCCTAAGTGATCCCTAAAAGTTTCACCCTTATGGCACTTACCTATAGGCAGCACTATAAGATTGCCTCTGACTTAAACAGGTCAGTAGAACTTCAAGCTTCCCTTCTAACAACATCCACAATTATCCAGGGGTAATATGGGAAATTTCCGGAGGGAATCTTCCGCGGGGGGGGGGGGGTCAACGTTTCTTAAAATTTAATTTGAATATTCTGAACCTTGGTAATACTCGCTAAAGAAGCAGTTGTTATAATGGTAGTAGCAGTAATAGTGGTAGCAATAGTAGTAGTAGTATATCAGTCTGGTGGAAATAGATTAATATTACATAAATATAATCGTATAAACTTGGAGAGCTTTAGTTAATATATTTATTACTCAATGTTACAATGATAAAAGAGAAGTTACTGAAAATATACATTGCTTTTAATAAAGCACGAGTGAAACTCGCGCTAGAATTAGGTACAAGGGGGACGAATCCCAGTCGATATATCTAGTTAGATATTTCAGATATGCCCTTTTGATAACATTTTTATCCAAAGTATGTTTCAATTTAGTTGAACTTTCCCCTCAGGGCTTCTTGATTTTTGATCTTAGTACTCTTAGCGTTTGTAGTAATTGCAATAGAAGTAGTAGTTGAACTAGTTTTAGCAGTAGTAGTAATATTGGTAGCAGTGTCCACATATTGCCTTTTGGTCAATTTATCTACCCCTTAAGAATTCGTCGAAAGTTCCAGCTTAATTCCCCAATCCATTCCTTAGATACAACCTTTTTGACGATCTGCATGCACATAGTGTATTTTAATTTAGTTGAATTTCCCCTAGATATTTTCTCAAATTTTTAACTCCATACTCTTAGTATTAATAGCACTAGCATCATGGTAGTAGCGGTAGTAGTACGAGCAGTAGTAGCAATAGTAGTGTTGGATTAGTTGCAATAGCAAAAGTAGTAGCAACAGTATTAATAGCATTAGTAGCATAAACACTTTGCCTTTTGGCCAGGGAATGCCCCTCTCACGATGTTCTGGAAGTTACAGCTTGATACGGTAAGCCGTTCCAAAGATATTGCTGGTACACCCCTTTTGACAATCTGTATGCATATAGTAAGTTTTGATTTAGTTCAAATTTCCCCCTTAACATTTCCTCAAATTTTAACTTCAATATTTTCAACCTTGGAAGTACTCGTTTCAAAAGCAGTAGTTGTTTTGGCAGTAGTGGTAGTAGTAGTAGTAATTGTTGTAGTACCTCCGAACACTTTTTCACTTTTGACACTTAAAAAGGCACTAACATCCTCGTTCCAATCAAATCCTAACAAATTAAGAGTGTTGAGATGATAATACTCTTAGACTTACGCATAATTGCAATTGAAGTAGTAGTTAGGGTAATTTAGTAGCAGTAGCAGTAGTAGTAGTAGTAGCAGTAGTAGTAGCAGTAGTAGCATTAGTGGATTAGTAGTATTAAAAGCAGTAGTGGTAGTAATGTTAGTAGTGGCATGCACTTATTACCTTATGGTCAGTAGATCTTCCATTTAAGCATTCTTTGAGAGTCCCAACTTACTACACAAACCCCTTCTTGAGATACACCCTGTTGATAATCTGCATGCACAAGTGTGTTTTGATTAAGTTCAAATCCCCTCCCCCTTCGCCGAATTCTGTCAAATTGTCACCTTCATACGCGTAGCCTTTATAGTACTAGTATCATAGAATTAGAAGTAATAGTGCTGTATTAGTAGTGGTAGTAACACAATTAGCAGCAGTACTAATAGCAGTAGTAGCAGTTACATCTTGCCTTTCGGTCAGTTGAACATCCCCCTCATGATGCACTAGAAGTTTCCTCTTGATACGGCAAGCCGTTCCAAAAAATATTGCGGATACGCACGTATCAGCAATCTGTATGCATATAGTATATTTTCATTTAGTTCAAGTTTCACCTCAGTGTTTCTTAACATGTTCATTTCATTATTCTGAGCCTTGGTAGTACTCGCTACAGAAGCATTACTTTTAGTGGCAGTAGTGGTATTAGTACTAGTAGTGGTAGCAGTAATTGTAGTTGTAGTAGTAGTAGCGCGCAAATACTTCCTTTTCGGTCATTGGATCATCTCCCTTGTCATTTCCTGAAAGTTCCAAATTAATATTCTCGTCATTTCTGTGTCACGCTCATTTCATTTCTATGTTACGCTCATGATAACACCCGTATGCATGTAACGTCTATTAATTTAGTTCAACACTCCCCTCAACGCTCTCTGAAAGGCTCACCTGAATACCCATTGTCTTTTTAGAAAGTAAGGATCAAACATAAAGACATTCCTCATTAGCTTATGCTACATGGAAACGATTGACGAATTGCCTAACTCACAGCTCTTACCCTGAGGACTGTGGGGAGGTTGACATCGCCAAAGACATAACTAATGGACGCTTCAACATTGCTGAACAAAACAGCTCTCTTAAAATGTCGATTGGATGTGTTTTGAGAAATGATGGCCGTAAGGGAGGGGTCATCTTCTCCTCTTATGACTTTTGACTCTTAAAACGGGCACAAGAACTTCCAATTTTCATTCAAATGAGCCCCATCTGAAGTTTATACGACCACCTGTTCCATTAAAACCTTGGATGCCCCTGGAAAGAACTTACATCCCTTGCCCCTGGGCTCTGGGGGCTGTTTTCACCAAGGATGTATTTTTATATGTACTTGGGACTATTTTGATCAGAATGGCTATCTCACAATTTCGATGAGATGTTTTTGATGAAAAGCATTGTCGGAGGGGAGGCTAGTTGCCCACCTATCATTTTTGCCTCTTAAAAGAGTACAAGAAATTTCAATTTCCAATCAAATGAGCCTCCTCCAAAGTTTATACGACCACCGCTTCTATAAAAATCTTATATGCCCCCGGTGTACAACTTGTAACTCTTTTCTCCAGACTCAGGGGGGGGGTGTCAGTCCCAAAGGTCTGTTATATGTTATTTGGACTTTTTAACAAAAGGGCTATCTCAAAATTTCTATCGGATGCATTTGGGAAACAGAGGACGTTGGGAGGGGGGCTAGTTCTCCACTGATCACTTTGACTCTTAAAAAGGGCACCAGAACCTCTTACTTTATAACAAATGAGCCCCCTCTGAAGTCTATACGATCGTCCCTTCCATAGGAACCTTATATGCCCCGGGGTATAATATACAACCGTTGTCCTGAGGGTTGTGGGGGTACCCCCAAAGACATACTTATTGGACATTTCAACTATAACGAACAAAATGGCTCTCTCAAAATTTTGTTTGGATTTTTTTGGGGAAATGACGAGGGTAGGGGCTGGTTGTCCTCCAGTCACTTTCGACTCTTAAAATGACCACTAGAACGTTCAATTTCCGATCGAATGAGCCCCCGTCGAAGCTTCTAGAACAACTCCTTCTATACGAAGTGCCTTGATCAGAAGAACCAAAAATAAATAATACATTGCACCCACACAGTGGCTGGTCCAGGATTTTTTAGGGGGGGGGCAAAATAGGTTGATCCGATAAACTTGCACTAGGAGCAAGTTTAATTAACACAAACTTGCGTTAATTAAGTAGATTACACTACTTTAGACTATGTTAGAAGGGGGCGCGCTCCCTCGCCCCTCCCCCGGATCCGCCACTGTACCCACATCGCTCTTTACTTAAGCAGCGCTGTTGCGCTGCCTATGAATTAAAAACCCCTTTTCTTTAAACTTAATTCGTATCTAAAGTGGCACTGTAACTAAAATTCGCTATTCGAATGACTTCCGATAATTTTATGACATCAAGTTCGATACGATCACTCCTGGAAAAATTGAAAAATAAACATGTATCCGTGACCACCCTTCTCAGGAAAATAAGAAATGTGGCATTTGGTAGACCACTGCTAGAAACTGCTATTCTAGGGTTCTCCGATATTTTAGATTCCATGGTGTATTTTTCTGCAAAATTTTCCTTTGAGGGTGTTTTCCCGTGATGTTATATACCCTATCAAAAAGTTCGTGGTAACGAATTGTAAGTAAGGAGCGATACGGCTCAATAGTACCCGGAACTCTAAGAAGCAGAATCTTTATAACAATAGACGCATCCAAAAAATCGAATTTTGGCGTTTATTCAAATATATGGAATTCATCAAATATAATGGGACCCATCAAAAGTTAAGAGCCTGAGAAAATTTACCCAATTTTGAAAAAGGGGGAAATATCCTGAAAAACATCAAGTGATCTTAATGAAAATCACTCCATCAGATTCAGCATACCAGAGAACCCTACTGTAGAGGTTTCAAGCTCCTATGTACCAAAATGTGGAATCTGGAATTTTTTGCCAGAAGTAAGATCCAGGGGCGATCATATTGAGCCAGTGATCGTAAAAGGTCGGGGTCACTGGGCTTACTTGGTCGAAAATCAAAATTTCTAATGCTCTTTTTAAGTGATCAAAAATATTGGAGGGCCGCTAGCCCCCTCTCACGCTCATTTTTCCCCAAAGTCACCCGATAAAACGTTTGAGATAACCTTTTTGCTCAGCATAGTCGACAATATAACAAATATGTCTTTGAGGAGGACTTAACCCCCACATCCCCCGGGGGAAGGGCTGCAAGCTATGAACTTTGCCTATTGTTTACGTATAGTATTGGTTATAGGGAAGTATACCGACGTTTTCTGGGGGGATTTTTCTGGTGAGGGGGTCGGGGGAGTTTGGGTACGTTGAAGGATTTTTCTATGGAGGAATTTTTCATGAAGGAAGGGAATTTTCCATGGAGGGGAGCTGGATTTTCCAGCATTATTTATAAAACGATCAGAAATTAAATTTTAAAAACAAGTTTTTTAAATGAAAATAAGTTTTTTAACATTAAAACATCAAATGAACAGAAATTATTACGTATATAAACCCACGTCAATACTTCGCTCTTTACGCTAAGTTTTTTGGTACTTTAAAAGAGATATTTATTCTAATTAAACGGCCTTTGTGATTAAGAGTCATTCTTATAGAATCGGGACAAATTTTGAACTTTAGCATTTTATATTTCTCATAATCATCTATGCTCAAATATGTCTCATAGTTTCCAAAACGCTAACTTGGGAGGGTATCTCGAGACTAGCATTTAAAATTTTCTTAAAATATTTTTGGATGGAAATTTGAAGATGGTGTAAATTGCTCTTGGCAATTACTAATTTGCACAAATATAGGCTGCTTGCAAAAATGCTCAAGGAAAAATACTTCTTTATCAGCAAGTTTTCTTATTCTATTTTTCATATCTAAGATGGAAAATTTTTTTATGTTTTCTATTGTTTCTATGTTTATTTGTTCTGTATTTTCTATATCCAAACCATTATATGTTCTCCTACATGTGACACCTCTGAGTTTTTAGTATTACATTTTGGTATAGCTGCTCTTTCTTGTAATCTCAAAGTGTGTTTCATTCTCTCTCGAAGTGTGTTTCATTTTCTCTCAAAGTGTGTTTCATTCTCTCTAAAAGTGTGTTTCATTATCTCTCAAAGTGTGTTTCATTCTCTCTCGAAGTGTGTTTCATTCTCT
>JAQQPU010019913.1:654-15964 GCA_029168905.1 Artemia sp. Kazakhstan ARC1039
TGTTTGCAAGAGCATCATTTGTTGGACCATTCTTTGAATATGTTAAGTTCCCTTTCAAGTCTACATGATATATTTACCGTTCCTGCGAGGCCTACCGGAGGCCGCCCTGCGGGTGGCATTGCTACATTTGTTCCTAAAGAATTTAGTGCTATTTTATCTTGTGCTGATGAGTCTTTTCTTGCCTGCAAACTTTTTGATTGTGTTTTGGTCAATTGCTATTTGCCTACTGACTATCATGTTGATTCGTCTTTTGAAGCCTTTACGTCAGCTTGCCATAGACTTAGTAGCTTTATTGCCCTATTAGATTCGAGTTTACGTATTTTTATTTTTGGTGATTTTAACTGTGATCTCGATAGTGTAAATGAACGTAGCACAATTTTATTTTCGTCTTTACCAAATTTTAATATCTGCCGTAAGACACTTGATTTTACTTATTCTCATTGGAGTGGGAGTACGAGTAATATTGACCATGTTCTTTTTAATTTTTCCCCATCTATTATAGTAAAAGTTATCCCGGATTTCCCGATAAGTGATCATTTACCTATTCAGTTTTTGACATCGTTTTCTGTAATTCATGATTCTGTTTCTGCTTCTAATTTTATTCCAATTCGCCCTAAATATTTTGAGAGAATTATCTGGGATGAAAAACTGATTCCGGTTTACCAAGATAAAGTTGATTCTTTAGCTCGAAAAGTAGTTGTACCTGATATTCTGAAGTGTCATAAAGATAACATAGAGCTTGAGCTTAACTGCATATATCTTCAGTTATTACATTGCTTAAAATATGGTGCTAAAGAAACTTTTGGAGTTAAAAAGTGTAAACCCAATGTTGAAAAACCTTTTTGGTCGTCAAATCCGTTTCTTGTACATGCTAATCATGAATCTAAATTAGCTTTTAGACATTGGAAAAATAGTGGAAAACCGCGTGATCTTCATCCGGCTTTTCTATGCATGAAAAAAAAGAAGGCAATTTTCCAGTCGGAGCTTCGTCGTCATAATAATATTTTGCTAATGGATGCTTCGTCTGAAGTTGATATGAATAAAAAGAAACTTTGGAAAGCTCTACGTTTAACAAAGAGAGTTAATGAACCTTCTAAAAAGAATGGCCCTTCTCTTGTTGAGTGGGAAACTCATTTTGCAAACCTTTCGAAATCTTGTGATGATCCTGAACAACTTTCGCATGTTGATATAATTTTAAACAGTTCTTTTAATTCGCATGATTTTTCTATTTCGTTTGATTCTTTGTTGGGTGCATGCCGTAAATTAAAGCCACATTCCTCTAAAGACCATGATGGGATTTTTTCAAATCATGTGAAATTTGCTCCAACTTCTTTTCTTCTTCTTCTTTTGACTTTTTTTAATCTTATTCTCAAGTTTGGTAATGTTCCTCCGTCTTTTAGGATTGGGGTGGTAACTCCTATTCCAAAATCTGGTAAAAGAGATCTCCGTTCTTGTGATTCGTATAGGCCGATAACGAAGGGGTCTATGATTGGTAAACTTTTTGAATTATGTATAAAGGATCTTTTTGATTATTTGGATGTTGGTCTTAATCAAGTAGGGTTCAAAAAAGGAATGGGTTGCGACCATGCGCATGCAACGTTTGATACTATAATTAAGGAGTCAAGATCTACTGGCTCCCCACTTTATACACTATTAATTGATATAAAAGGAGCTTTTGACAATATTTCGCATGCTTCCGCTCTTTCAGCTCTTATTTCTGGTGGGATTCCCCTTTCTGTGGTTAGAGTTCTTAGATCTTGGTATTCGGGGCTTAGGATAAAAATTTTTGCACATACTTCTGATTCTCTTTCTAATCCAATTTCCGTGGGTCGGGGCGTGAGACAGGGTGGGGTTTTATCTCCTTATATATTTAACGCATGTCTGGCGGAGTGTCTTCGTTCTTTATCTACAACCCTTATTTCTTGGGGACGGGATGTGTCTTTTCTTGCATATGCTGATGATATTATCCTATTGAGCCGTTCTAAAGCTAGTCTAATTAAGAATTTTAATTCCCTTTCTAGTCTGCTTAATGTTCGTGGCCTTTCTATTAGTATTAAAAAATGTCAATATTTTCCCGTTAATGTTAATGACCGAGCTGAATTAATTTGCGATAGAAATATATCATTTCCGGTTTCTGATGCTGTTGTTTATCTTGGGTTACCTTATTCTGCTTCAGCTCGTGATTCTAAGTCGATGCTAATTTTACATATTCAAGAAAAAATTAGAAAGGCGTTTGGATCCATAATACGGCTACGTGGTGTGTATCGTCGTGAAATTCTAGGTTCTCTTTTTAATGCAGTAGCCCTCCCGCATGTTCTTTATCCTTCC
Organism: Artemia sp. Kazakhstan ARC1039; assembly: GCA_029168905.1. Classification (NCBI taxonomy): domain Eukaryota; kingdom Metazoa; phylum Arthropoda; class Branchiopoda; order Anostraca; family Artemiidae; genus Artemia; species Artemia sp. Kazakhstan ARC1039. The sequence continues at coordinate 2,983 of JAQQPU010019913.1, forward strand.
CTTCTTCTTCGAGATTTTAAAATTTGTGATTTTTCAGCAATTCGCGTTTGTTATTTTAAATATTGTAAGTTTTTACTTGGTTTTCCAATTTCCTTTAGTAATACTGAATTAGTTTCAAAATTTAAAGTTAAAGAGCCGTTGGAAATAGCCAAGGTAAAAATAAATAATTTTTACCGTAAATCTGAAAATATACTTTATGTTCATAATCTTTTTCCTTTTTTTCTATAGTTTAAAAAGTGCATGATTTCATTATTATTATTTGTTGCATTTGATTATGTTATCTTTTGGGCAATTTGTAAATTGTTGCTATGTTTGATGGTGTGTTATTTGGATTTTTGAAGATTTATTTAATTATCTTTTATACTCCTCGTTTTTGAGGGAAATAAATAAAAAAAAAAAAAAAAAAAAAAAAAGATTGATAGATAGGTTTATTTTCCATATATCAGTAAAATAATTACATAACAATCTACAAATCCCCACAAAGGCTCCATGGCCTGTAGGAGGCGGATTATGAAAATATCAAATAAACATTAAACATTTAAACGCTTAAGATTTAAACAATATAGACATAACATTAATATTTAAACATATAAACTTTAGCATTTGAACTTTTAACATGTGAAGCATTTGCTTCATAAAAAAAACAAGGACGGTTCACTAAATAGACTTTATCAAACTGCAGTGAATCACAACATCTAAAAATAAAATAAATAAAAAAAATGAAAAAACTATTGGCAGTAGGAAAAAGTAAAGAAAATTAATCACATGAAAACAAATATTTTTTTTACTAGTCTTTCGAAGGTGCCAAACGAGTGGTATTCCCGAGCCGAATCGGGAAGGGTGTTCCATGTCAAATAACACGCAACAAGAGGATTAAAATCGGATCTTATTGTTGGTGTGTGGGGAATTTGGATATTTAAGAGCTACGGAGTTGATAATTTTACCGATCAGATACAAAAGACGACGTAAACCTAAGGGACCTAGGAATATCACCATGGAGCTGAAGAAAAGCGAAAGACGCACAGGAAAGAATATAAAGTTTTTTAATATCAAGTAACGGTTTAGTTGGCGAACGGTTTACATCCTGGATAAGATTTATAGCTTTATCACAAATATTCGAAAGCGGTTTGAGAAAAGAAGGGAAAGTAGACATCCATATGACTGAACAATAGGAAACATAAGAATGAATTAAGCTATGAAATAGGATTGTTAGAATTGGTCCTGGAAAGATATGCTTTAGTTTTCTTAGAATGCCGAGGTTTCTGCATACCTTCATTTAAATCAAATCAATATGGTGTTTGAAAGATAAATTTTCATCTAGGAGGATACCTAGGAAACGGACATGGCCACCCTTTGGTCTACTAATAAAGCCTTTGGATATATGAATTTCAGATAATTGAGGGCAAGCCTGGGATATACGAGAAAAAACTAAAAAACAAGTTTTAGAAACATTTAAGGCAAGAAAGTTAGCATCAAACCAAATTGAAACTCTCTCTAAGAGGTCCACTAGCTTTGTACGAGCCTCATCCCCTGTTCTCCCAGAAGTAATAAGGGTGGTATCATCGGCAAAAGTAACAAAAGAATCCGAAGTGTGCAAACTATAATTATGGGTAGGGGAGACTGTTCGATGACATAGACGACAGCAATAAAGAGGGTTTTTATTTCTAACTGCAAAAATTAGGTCATTTATGTAAATTAAAAAGAGTACCGGCCCTAAAATTGACCCTTGAGGGACCCCCTGGTCAACACTTGATGGTGAGCGAAAAAATGGATCAACAGAAATTATTCTACCAGACAAGAAAGACTTGAACCAATAAAACGTACTACCTCTTACGCCAAAATGAGAAGGTTTAAATAGAAGAACACTTTGGGTTAAAGAATCAAAGGCTTTAAGAACATCCAGAAACAAAGCAGTAGGAATCAAATGGGAGTCTATGGCAGAGTGAAGATAATTCAGTAAAATCGCACAAGCATGCTCAGTCAAATGATTTGCTCGAAAACCAAATTGAAAATCGTGAAAAAATCTTTAGAAGTAAGAAAATGATTAAGACGAGAAAGCATCGCCTTCTCAAATATTTTGCTAAGTACAGACAACAAAGAAATTGGCCGATAGTTGGCTGGATCATTTCGTGCCCCCCCCCCCTTATATAATATGATGACTCGAGCACGCTTGAGACTACTCGGGAAAATTCCATGCTGAAAGGAGAGGTTAATAAGTTTTGTTAAGGGATAAATAATGGAAGGAAGTATGAACTTAATTACTTTAGTAGGAATATTATCAGGGCCAGACGACGAACAATTTTTCAATCCCATAACAATCTTAGCAATTTCTTTCTCCGTCGCTGGTTCCAAAAACATTGATTTCATACAAGGTTGCCCAAGATAAGACCTGAAGTTGAATCCTGGCGGAGAAGAACCAACAGCCGAAGCGGTCCTTTTACCAATATTCACAAAATATGAAGTAAATGCATCGTTAACATTCAGTTCACCTTCGATGATTTTGCCATCAAGATCCAAAAAAGAAGGGGCTGATGGAGAATGAAAAGAGGGCCTAAGCGCAGAATTTATAACCTGCCAATTTTTTCGTATATCTTTACCACAATCTGAAAAACAATTAAAATAATACTGGGACTTGGCCTTTCGACAAACAGAATTATAAATATTCCTATAAATTTTAAATTGCTGAAAGCAGATAGCTTTCATTGAAGGGCTAGCAGAATGTCTATATTGAAGGGCTATAGTCAATGATCCGAGTTCACCCGTCAATGCTATACCATGTTGGATTATAGATGTCCTTCTTGTGAAACAGGGTGCTGGCAATGATCAGTTCCTGGCTATCACACAGCTGGAAGAATCATAGCCCATTTTTGTTTATTGCCAACACCCTGAGCTGAGTAGAGCTTGTGTTTTTTTTACTGCAGAAACATTCGTTGGTGCATATAACACAAAATTCGAAATCTTCCCATGCCTGTGGTTTAAGTGGGCAGTGAGTAGGCTATCCTATTTTGGGTTGTGGGATATGAATCATTTCTTCGCCTTCTCCGAGCAGGATTACACCGCTGCTTCTACTGGAGATTAGGCCTGACCAAATCATCCTGTGAACTGTACTGGCAATTTCTTCATCACCTGATACCGTCAGGTGTGTTCTGTTATTCCGAATATGTCAATCCCACATATCAACATCTCAAGCCGTGGAAGGTCTTTGGATCCCGGGCTATTCATTGTTAAAACATTCCAGGTGGGTATTCTCAGCCAACCCTGGTCAGCAAGGTTCAAAGGATGTCAAGGGACGTACCAAGGCCAAAATAAATTAAAAGCAATAAGATCCGAGGCCTGAGAAACTTTTCTTTCCTTTGCAATTATTTTCAGGAACAGAACTGCAATCCCAACGGTCTCTAAGCCTGGGTTCTGATTAAGAGACCCTGGCGTTGCTCCACCGAGCCCAAATTGTTTGTACTGCTCTTTTTCGGAGTTATTATTTAGGGGGTTTAGACCCCATATCTAGTAGACCGTGGCTAGTAAACAAAGTTTGCATCCTTCCGAATGAGCTCTATACAACACCAAAAAAACTTTTTCGCAGGCTGACAATGGTCTGTGTTGCGCAGGTACTGATCTTCTGATTCAATGCCTTTTTCCGGAGGGCAATGCATGGTGGAGGGTAAATCACCCGATACTTCCCGTATTTCCCTCAGATTTCTCCAGGTATCCATTTAGAGCTGGTTGACTGTGGCTGAGTTTACAGGGTTACACAATTGACCTCAATTACATACAAAATAACAAGCAACACCAGGACTTGAGCCCCTGACCTCAGGATTTCAAGTCCGGAGCGCTATCCACTGGGCTAAAACGGCTCAATTTGATCGACGAGGCAATACACTTGGTATTTTTCCTAAAAAAATATTTCAATGAATGTGAAGTAAAAGGAAAGAAATTCATTGTCGTCAGACAGTCCGAATTAATCGAACCGCTAATCTTTTTGAAAAGGGGAATTACTTGCGGTTCACTTAACTTTTTAAATTGTCGAAAGTCGTTGAGTCTAAAACTGTGATATATCGTCTAAGAGACATGAAAGGTAAAGAGATTCTCGATGGTTTTTATGGCCCCTTAAATTTCAAAGGGTCAAAAGTAATAGTGCAGCCTGTCAGATTGAAAAGGTATGAAAGAATCAAATTCAAAGGGACAAGAGAAAGTTTCTTTTTTTCTGGCTAGGATATAACTCTGATTTTGATTCATTGGTAGCAGTTGAAGAGAAACACAAGGTCCAACGATGTCTATGTTACTTTCCTGTTAAATATCTCTGACCCTCTGTTCAATGATTTAAATAAACAAGTAACTTTTGGAGAAAACTCTCTTTCACCATCAAATTCGAGGGAAAATATGAAGTTGCTCTTGTTGATGTTATTCTCAAGAATACATATGATATCCGGAGAAAAGATAGTACATTTGACAAAAAAGTTAGACTTTATGATTGGCCAATCCTCTACCGTGAGTAGTATGTGATATATATAAAATACAAAAAAATAGAATTCCTTCTTTCTAAAGATAATTCCGACATAAATTAAGTTTCGTCTAATCAAGTCAAATCTCGTTTCAAAAAGAAAAGTTCTTAATCAGCAAAAAGAAAAACTGCCTTTTAGTTTCAGCTAAACCTCGACGCTAATCACGGGAGACGGTTTTGAATTTCGGTGAGAAGATTGGTAAGAAAAAATCACTAAATGCAATGTTTCTCAGGAAGCTTAAGTTATAACGTTTAATCATCAGATATATTTAAAACAAATTATTGGACGGTTAGTGAGCATAATGAAGTGATTTTGCGAACATAATTACAAGGCAGCGGCCACCGCCACAGGACTTTGGCCAATCGTGAGATAGCTAGTAGGGCGCAGGATCTACAGTCATGTGATATAGTGAAGAAAAGTGTTTTTCGCGGGATTATTATATTCATTATTACTATTTGCATTCAGGCATTGTAATTCAAATTATTATGGAGTCATTGTAGAGACTTGGTTATTATTATGTCTGCTCATATTTGCCGTCAATTAAAGTGAGCCCTGTTGTACACCTAAAATGTAAGTCACAATAAATCTATTGCTTTTCTATTTGTGTTTATTTTGTTTTATATGTCTGCATCTTATCGCACGGTAGGTAATTACTTCGTATGTCTCCATTGGTAGCGCTCCCAGGAATCTGATTTCTACATGACATTAGAGGTAATTGACAAGGAGATAACTCGAGGAAGTGAGGTTACGCTCCCGGATTGATAGTTGGAGAATTTCTAACCTACTTTAGCCACGCATTTTATTTTCTCACTTTCAGCGAGTGGCGCGATCGGTACACCACTTTTAAATCATAGTATTACTTTTGTGGCCCCAGACTTCATCGCCACATTTGGCATATCTTGATCGCCACAGCTTTAAAACAATGTTATTACATATGGCACACTCTTTAGCGCTGTAAGTCGCACTATCGGAGAACTTATAAGGTGTAAGTTCACAGCTTTAAAGCATATTATTACTTTTGACGCGGTCAACTTTATTACCACAATTAAAGCCAGTCTATTTTTTATTGCTACAATCCTTACAAAAGAGTGAATAGCATCTCTTAACTCTGGTAAACACCCCTTTGCCACTATACCATACGAGGTATTTGTTAGTATGAATGATTTGTGTCGTGCAATCAATAGAAGAGTCTACGTTCGTAATAATGGTGCCTCTTAAATTAACTATTCGATGGAATAAGGAAAGATTTACATTAGATCTCCCAATGAGAATCAGAAGGTTCATCTCAATGATAATCTGAGAGATGTACTGATTTTAAACACAATATAATCAATGATAAAAGTGCAGGTAGAATCAGCAGCAGTGGGTAGGTCGTGTCAATTTTGTAGACTATGCATCTGGCTTCTCCTCGGACAGTTGTATATTTCTCTAAACTTAATTTGTTCAAACATCGAGATTTGGTAATAACAAGGTTCTACCCCTGCTTGTTCTTCAGCTAAAACTATTCATGATCATATTCATCATTAAAATATAAAATATCTCCAATATCTCCCTGTAAACACTACTTATTTGGAAATCTGTCGATTAACCGTAATAAAAAATGTTTGATCCCTTAACAATAACAAGAGGTTTCGCTGTGATTACATGTCATTTTTACCTACTCAAGATTTGTAAAAGAAAACTTACATATGTTTGTCCTGATATTGATCACATATATCTCCATCATGATTCAATCATATTGATATTGATCACGACATTTGAGTTACGGAATGGAGTGTTACAAAGATCGTTCGTCAGTGTTAGGCTATGGTCTTGGCAGTTGGTTCGCCAAGCTGTTTTGCTCTGCATTACCCTTGGTAATAAAAGAAAATTGTTCTGCCTTGTGCAGATTTTACATCCTCAACAGTTCACGATTGGGGCTCTGACAAAAATTTTAAAAAGACTATTTCGAATAGTCTCACACCCAATTCACGGCCCCTTGGTGAGCGATTGAAATCTTGAGATCTTGAGAAATTGGGAAGGGATTGAATAGGTCAAGCAACACCACATCACTCATTAGTCTCTACTCAGGTCAGAAACAAAAGACATCACTCTTGTCATTATGGAAGCAGTAGAAGAAGAAACAAAAAAATAAAAAAAGGAAAGTGTTAGATCAACAAAGGATTTTTCCTCTTTGACAGAGAGATTATGTATCTACAATACAAGAAATTCCACCCCTAAATAACTTCATGTTTAAATCTTTTAAATGCCGAAAATGTGGATATGAGCGTAAAACATGGTTACTATGAACATTTATAGCAACTACAATCACTTTCTGAAAACATTCATTTTCAAATTTATTGAATATTATTTAGTGATGTGTCTTTCATATTTATAGATTTGCACGGGGCAGTCAATAAATCCAACTATGAAATGTAAATGCCTACTGACGGATTATCGTCTGAAAGTTTTGTATTGCATAATTTATTTTGACAAACTAGTGTCTATATAAATGGAACATTGGTGAGCGCTAGCAACAATTTATCAAACTATATGAGCTACATGTAATTCATGTTGATGACTCTAAAGTCCTACGAGAAATTAAGGGACTAAGCCAGCGGCTATGAATATAAAATCAAAATTGAGAGTACAAATCTACTTAGAGAGTTGAAAACTGGTGAATTGCCTATAGTTCAGAAAATGTATCATGAGATATTTCATATACCCCAATGGCTACCACCAAATGTTAAGGTGGATATAATATTAACATTAGCCCCATTCAATTTAATTTTATGAAAGATACTTGCTGGTGCACCTGATGCAACAGTCTTCCTCAACTCGGCAATACATTATATACGAGAACAAAAGGTCATGAATCCTGTGGTTTTGGAAACTAAAAACATTTTGAGCTAGCGGAAATAAGTTCTAATTGATCGCTCCTAATACAATTAACGACGTATTATCACAGGTTCACACACCTACTCAGACTCTTCATTTATCAATGATGAAACTTCTTAAAACTTGTTTCGGCGTTTGTAAAAAGTGCTAGTGCTATAGGATCCTCGACAAGTTCCCCACATGAATTTGAATTGTTTTTACTTTCCTCTCTTGTTTGCAAAGTAAATGGAATTCCTCTCTACAATCTATCCTGGAATAAGTCCCATATAACTTCTTATGAGTTTACAATGCAGTTCATAGATCGAGATTCATAAACACTTCGAAATATGAATAACCAGTTCAATATGCTCAAAAACTTATGGTTCTATTTTATTGGAATTATCTTGCACTCAATATATGAATATTATAAGAAAAGTGTAAGTTTAGAAAGCACCTTTGCCAAGCTATTGAAAAAGACTATTGCATTAATCTCACTAATTTAATCTGAAACCTACTGGGAAATCACCCCTGATAGTAGTTTTCTACTAGACCTTGCACAGTGAACACAAATTAAACAATAAATATATTTAATATGGATCCATAAATGTCCGAACGCAAATCCAATTGAATACCTTTGTATTTCCTTTATCAAATTTAAACTGCTAATAATACCATTTTCATCGTTAATAATAATCCGTCAAGCGTGCATTGACGGGCTATGCATTTTTCAAACAGTGAAGAGTGAAAAATATTTAGATTTTCTTGGCCTACCACAGACATTTTACTCTCCACACATCAGCAGCTTTATTGAAAGAAACTAGCAATCTATTATTCAATATCAAAAGACAGTGTAAGATTTGTTGACCAAAATCTGGGGTTTTCATGCACTTTTGTATTTTGTTTTCCGATGTTGTGGCTATATTTAAAATGAATTTCTCATCATTTACGTGAACAACCCTCGCCTGAATAACTTCATAGTAAAAAATACACTTAAAGCCTGCATAATATTGATTTAAGTGCATTAAGAATAAAATGTTCTAATGATTCTTTTATATTTGTTTGATAATAAAAATATGTGTAAAAAAGCCGTTTCTTCTTCTTTACTTTTCTTCTTCTTCTAGCTGCATTTAATGATCGAGAAAAATTTGTGATGGCAGATCATTTGGATTTGTTTTGTATTGATCATGTAGTGAACAGTCATGGTCACATTTCCTGCAGTACAATGTAACTTCAATTTCATTTTGTGTCTGCAAGTCGATGATACTTTTTCCGTTCATTATGTAAAATTCACATTTTTGAGTTTGCTTATTTGAAGCAATCATCACACAAAGTACTTCACACACTGTAGAAGCGACTTCAATCGATAATGAATGTTAATAAAGAATTTGTTGAATTTTTTTTTCATAATTTCCTGAATTAAATTTCTGTATTGTGTATCCAAGAGGTGAATTCAAGACAGGGTTTGTTAATTACTTACTTACTTTCTTACTTACAATTTTTTCATAATGACATAATGACATATCCAACAACGGGTGTTGACAAGGAATTTATTCATTCTGATACCTAGATTTTGTCAATGTTATCCCATGTGTTTGGCAATAGATGTATACAAATTCCTTTCCGAGAAAAGGAATTTTATCCTACGTATCCAAAAAAAGGATGCTGATAAAGAATTTAGTCACTCTGATACTTAGATTTTGTCAATTGTATCCGACATATCCGATAAAGGATGTTGTTAAAGCATTTATTCATTCTAAAATTTAGATTTTGTCATTTTTATTTGATGTATCTGACAAAGGATGTTGATAAAAAAAATTATTCACTCTGACACTTAGATTCTGCCAATTTTGTTCGATGTATCTGACAAAAGATGTTGATAGATGAAATTTATCCACTCTAACACTTAGATTTTGTCAACTTTTTCCGATAAAGGATGTTGTTAAAGCATTTATTCATTCTGAAATTTAGATTTTGTCAATTTTATTTGATGCATCTGACAAAGGATGTTGATAAAAAAAATTATTCACTCTGACGCTTAGATTCTGTCAATTTTATTCGATGTATCTGACAAAAGATGTTGATAAATAAAATGTATTCACTCTAACACTTAGATTTTGTCAACTTTTTCCTATGTATCCTAGAGATGGATGTTGATATAGAATTTAATCACTCGTATACTTAGATTTCGTGAAATTGCTGTATTGTCTGTCTAGGAAGTGACTTCAATCGATAATGAATGCTATTAAAGAATTTGTTCAATTTTTTTTCATAATTTCCTGAGTTAAATTTCTGTATTGTGTATCCAAGAGGTGAATTCAAGAAAGAGTTTGTTACTTACTTACTTACTTACTTACAATTTTTTCATAATGACATAATGACATACCCAACAACGGATGTTGATAAAGAATTTATTCATTCTGATACCTAGATTTTGTCAATGTTATCCCATGCACCTGAGAAATGGATGTTGATATAGAATTTAATCATTCTGATACTTAGATTTTGTCAATTTTATCCTATATTTTATCCTATTTGTCCGAGAAAAAGATGCTGATATAGAATTTAGTCACTCTTACACTTAGATTTTGTCAATTTTATCCGACATATCCGATAAAGGATGTTGTTAAAGCATTTATTCATTTTAATAATTTATATTTTGTCATTTTTATTTGATGTATCTGACAAAGGATGTTGATAAAAAAAAATAATTCACTTTGACACTTAGATTCTGTCAATTTTATTCGATGTATCTGACAAAAGATGTTGATAAATAAAATTTCTTCACTCTAATACTTAGATTTTGTCAACATTTTCCGATAAAGGATGTTGTTAAAGCATTGACTCTTTCTGAAATATAGATTTTGTTAATTTTATTTGATGTATCTGACAAAGGTTGTTGATAAAAAAATTATTCACTCTGACACTTAGATTCTGTCAATTTTATTCGATGTGTCTGACAAAATATGTTGATAAATAAAATTTATTCACTCTAACACTTAGATTTTGTCAACTTTTTCCTATGTATCCTAGAAATGGATGTTGATATAGAATTTAATCACTCGTATACTTAGATTTTGTGAAATTGCTTTATTGTCTGTCTTGGAAGTGACTTCAATCGATAATGAATGTTAATAAAGAATTTGTTCAATTTTTTTTCATAATTTCCTGAATTAAATTTCTGTATTGTGTATCAAAGAGGTGAATTCAAGAAAGAGTTTGTTACTTACTTACTTACGTACTTACTTACTTACAATTTTTTCATAATGACTTAAGGACATATCCAACAACGGATGTTGATAAAGAATTTATTCATTCTGATACCTAGAGTTTGTCAATGTTATCCCATGTGTCTGGCAATAGATGTATACAAATTCCTTTTCTAACATCTCCTATGTTTTAATAGACATTCTAAACGTTTGATATGCTAGCTTACTCTAAAAATAATGAACACATAACAATATAATGCATAATATATTTTAAATGAAATAATGCTATGTAGAATATTAATACAAAAATATATTAGGATACATTATTAATATCAATGATTAACTTTGGACATTTTGAATCTGTTCCATAAAATAGTTCACCATGTTCTCTCTTGATATTGTAGCTATTGTCTTCTCTTAGTTCGTAATCAGTAGAATAATCATTATTCCATTTTGAGTAATACACAATTTTTTACTGGTGTCTCATCAACAGGCTCAATATACTTTTCGTCTTTGGTATTATTTGGTTCATTGACTATTGATCAATGGCAGTAACGTTTTCTGGTGATTTGTTTTTTATCGATTCATCTGTATATTCCATGGTGATATTTTCTGACAATGCCCTTTTTATTTTTCTGACAATTTCACTGTCTATTATCACTTTATTTTTTCACAGGTAACAGTTTCGGCACGTAGACAAGATATGGTTTACGATATTAGTAGAAGAGTAGGCCTTTCTTTTATTGACCCTCCGTTGAATGGTAATACCCGAAAGCTGACGATTGGATCTATCAGTAGTTAATGTGTTACCTGCAACAGTAGTAAGGAGCTGTCCTATATATTCAACGATTATTTTTATGTTGGCATTCTCTTTGAGTGCAATCATCTCTGGAGATCTCAATCTCGCATGACCAGCAACATAAGAGTTGAATTTTTTCGGTATTCCAAAGAAATTTAATTACTTACTGTCATGACAATGAATGCATACATTTCCAATAGTTCTACCACTTGTACTTGTTTCATAGTTTAAATACTTCTCCTTGTCGGCATTCAATGCTACAATAACAATGTCATGTGAAAAAACGTTATTAAAATGCTCCAACTTGACTTTTTTAAAGATATGACATATGTGTTTATCGTTCCACTGCGTAAAAATACTGATTTAATACATGCAATAGACTAGGTAGTGTCGATAACCGGACATAGAATACCAATGAGAAAGCCACATCGTGTCTCTGAGCAATCATAGAGTACAAGATACGTAAAAAAATAATAATAAATAAATAAAGTTGATTAATTTCGAAGTTTAAAAAAAGTTTGTTTTTATGAAAAAAATATTGAATTAGAACCATCAGTACTCATCATTATGAGTATCCAAAACTGGACTTAAGTTTCACATTTGAACTAGTGAATTGTATTATCCATAATTTTCTTACAAGAAACTAGAGTTTACGGTCAAAAACCCTTATTAGCTCAGATTTTACAGAAATAGTTTATTTTTCGATCCAAAAATGGACTTAAGTTTCACATTTGAACCAAAGAATTGTATTTTCCATAATTTTCTTACAAAAAACTAGAGTTTACGGTCAAAAACCCTTATTAGCTCAGATTCTACGGAAATAGTTTTATTTTCCGATCCAAAAAGATACTTAAATTTCACATTTGAACCAGAGAATTGTATTTTTCATAATTTTACTACAAGAAACTAGAGTTTACGATGAAAAATCCTTATTAGCTCAGAATTTAAGGAAATATTATTATTTTTCGATCCAAAACTGGACTTAAGTTTCACATTTGAGTTGTATTTCCCATAATTTTCTTGCAAAAACTAGAGTTTACGGTCAAAAACCCTTATTAGCTCAGATTTTATAGAAATAGTTTATTTTTCGATCTAAAAATAGACTTGAGTTTCACATTTGAACCAGAGAATTGTATTTTCTATAATTTTCTTACAAGAAACTAGAGTTTACGGTCAAAAATCCTTATTAGCTTAGATTTTACAGAATTAGTTTATTTTTCAATCCATAACTGCTTAAGTTTCACATTTGAACCAGAGAATTGTATTTTCCATATTTTTCTTACAAAAAACTAGAGTTTACGGTCAAAAACCCTTATTAGCTCAGATTTTACAGAAATAGTTTATTTTTCGATCCATAGCTGGACTTAAGTTTCACCTATGAGCCAACGAATTGTATTTTCTATAATTTTCTTACAAAAAAACTAGAGTTTACGGTCAAAAAACCTTATTAGCTCAGATTTTAGGGAAATAGTTTTATTTTTCGATCCAAAATGGACCTAAGTTTCACATTTGAACCAGAGAATTTTATTTTCCGTATTTTCTTACAAGAAACTAGAGTTTACGGTGAAAAACCCTTATTAGCTCAGATTTTACGGAAATAGTTTTATTTTTCGATAATAATA